>JBBMJZ010385668.1:0-15361 GCA_037833815.1 Zingiber zerumbet | reverse complement strand
TTTGACTCGTTTTGCAAGCTTGTTAAGCGAGCTCTAAAACTCATTTGAATAAATATTCAACAAAGTTAACAACTAAAATAATATAACTCAACACATCATTGAACATCCCAAATTACTACATTAAACTTCCAAACTCAACACATCATCGAACATGTTCATGAGTCCTTTAATCGAGCCGAGCTCGAGTCCGAGTTCACGAGCTTATAAACAAACATGTTCTTTAGCACTTTAAACGAGTCGAGCTCGAGCCCAAGTTCATGAGCCTATAAATGAACATGTTCTCAAGCCCTTTAAGCGAGTCGAGCTCAAGCCCGAGTTCACGAGCATATAAATGAACATGTTCTCGAGCCCTTTAAATGAGCCGAGCTCGAGCGCTTTAAACGAGCTGAGCTCGAGCACTTTAAACGAGCAGAGCTCGAACTTGAGCTCACGAGTCTATAAATGAACATGTTCGCGATCTCACGAGCCGACTATTCTTGAGCTCAAGCTCAGCTCGATAAAACTGTCGAGTTCAAAATCAGGCTCGAGCCGATAAGATATGCAAACAAATTCGAACGAGTTTTTTATCGAATTGAGCTACGAATAGCTCGCGAACCGTTTGGTTCATTTACATTCCTATTTCCATTGAAAGTCCATCGGGTGTAGTTGATTGAAATTGACCAATATTTAAAGAGTTTTCTTTGGTTGTAGATAGAAAGGGATGGATTGGTGAGATGATTCTATAGACATCATGTTCTCTTGTAAGTGACCATTTGTGGATGATGAAAATTATAACAATAGATGAGAACAGTGGTCTCAACAAACTCTAAGAATGCACATTTCGATTCATTTTTATGCTAATGATCAAGTTGACAGGAAAACTTATTTGTGCACAGATAAATAAAAGATTCTCCTAAACACTAGATAAATATAAGATTTAACACTTAAACATAGAGACCAAAAAATGACTTGCAAAAGTTCATTGTAGAAAAAGATTTGATAAACAATATTTAGCTTGTTACATAGAGGCAAAAATGGATAGCAAAAATAAGTTCAATAAAAATGTACCCTCTGAAAGAAGGTGATAGACAATTTTCTTTTGTTTTGTTTGCTCATTGAACATTGGATTGTTGTAACATAAATAGTTGTTTAATTGTGTTGTTTCAAAAAAAAATTAATGTCAGGTCCTTTCGGTAAAAAATTTAGTCCACATTCTCTCTTTCAAAAAAGATATAGTCCACATTGTATCACAAGTTGAATGTGTCATTGCTTTGTACTGGACTCTGCCCCAAAATCTTGTCATCATATTTTGCTTCTTGACTTTCCCACATTTTACTTTCTTGCTGTTCCAAGTTATTCATCCTTTTGAACCCCTGAGCACAACCCCTTGATTGCTTTAGACAGGACCCCTTTCAAGCAAGCTTTGGCAACTACTTATTAACAAGATGCAAATTACACAAAGCAAGTATCATGTAACAAGAACAAGAACCAACTTAGATAAATCTTAAAGATAGCAAATCTTTGCTGACAAATATTTTTTTTAAAAAAACAAGCAGTCCCATCAACTCCTAAAACAACTCAAGGAAAAAAAAAAATACTCTGAACGACCAAAACTGAACGCACTAACATTCTGTTTAAATGTAGAAAAGCATGCTGTTGTTGAGAGACAGCTTTCAATATACATAAGTTGAATAATGAACTGAAGAACCCACACAATGTTTACTTCTCAGGAAGCAAAACGAGTCTTAAATTAAGAACTAGGTATCTCAGGAAATGGCACAGTTGGGAAAACTAGAGTTCTTTATTTTCCCCCTAGCGTGGGAAACTGACTGGGATCTTCAATCAATGGGGCATCCATTATATGGCTTGCTCCCTTGCCTCCAAGACTGCTTCCGAATGGTGCACGGTCACCTCTTCCCCCGCCACGTCCACGGCCACGGCCACCTGAGCTGTAGTATTGTTTGCCATTGCTGGTCTTGAAGAACTCATTTATGTTCAAGGACTAACAAAAAGAAAAAAAAAATCAATACTTGGAAAGGGGAAAGTATCCATTTGGCAAGTATAAACAGCATAATTAAGTCTTATCAGTGGCAAAGAAGTCTCAAGCAGTAATATAAAGTGACAAAATGTAACACCTTTTTGCTCTTTTCATCTCGATCAACATTTTCTTTCTTTTTCCCTATATCCTTGTCAGAACCCTGAAGCATAGAGAAATTGTAAGAACAAATGATGAAAAGTAGTCAAGAATAATGGATGAAAAGCCTTGTGTGCAGGCATACCAATTTAACAAAAACAGGCTCAACTTCCTTTTTGGTTGTTAGTAGCTGCATTGATTGCAACTCCTTGTCTATTTCTACCTTCCTCTCCTCAGCTTTCAGTGCAAGTAAAGCTTTTCTTTTCTCCTCTTTTACTTTTTCATATTCTTCCAAAGTCATCTCCTATGCAATAGAATTGAAAAGGTCAGGATTACTGCAAAAAGTAAAAAAGGGGCCAAATAGTATAGGAAAAGCATGAAGTTGAGTAATAGCATTCCCAAACATCTCTTTCAGTTATTTAGTACATAGTATTTCACATCTTTAAAAAAACAACCAAAAAAATCATAATAGAAAATTCATACAAAATCTCAAATTGTCCAACTAAAATAATATTTATTAATAATTGCTTGGATTAAACAAAACCTAGGATGTTGGAAGAGATGAAGAAGTTGCTCAAAAACAAGTGTTAACTTTAGAAGGGCATATTATAAACAGAAGACTTGCTTGTTTATATACGCAAAATTACAACAAAATTCTATCCGTAGGGTCATCTCTACAAGACTTAGAAGCCATAACCTCTATAAAATGGAATTGAATCTTAGACCAAATGGACAAAAGAACTTTTACCAGTTAATAGATGCTCTAAATGAACATTATATAATAATGATTAAATAATCAATATAAAACAACTGAAGTTTGACCAGTGACAAGATTATTTTAATTCAACCAACATGAGACAAACGAGGATAGCATTGAATGGTGCATAATGTAACACCAGCAGACTCACAAGAAGAAAATGACATTTAACATCCTAAGTATGGTATCTTCTCAAATCGAGAGCATGAAAGAGAAAAGAACATGTAAATACTTAGGTTCTGCCACATACAAATTGTTCTAGGCTGGGTGAAATAGACTATTTGCATACATATTTGTTTCATACTACAAACAATGCAAGACCCTTTGAATATGCCTGGCATATGACAGAATATAATATCAAATTTTGGCAATTTTCTGTAATGAAGCATGACAGGAAAGCACACCAGTGCCTTGATTCTGTTACATAAAAATAGCTCTAGGATGGGCTAAGAGTATTTGTATATAAATTGGTTTGATGTACCATGCAAGACCCATTGAATCAGCCACATACAATGGAAATGCAACTAAACTACATGCCATTCTTATATGCAAATGTCACAATACTGAGAAAGTATCTTTTTGCACAAATAGAGATGTCACTGGGTTATACAGCTGACAAAGAAAAGGAAAGAAAGCTACAAACACCTTCTAGAGAACTGAATGCATCTCTTTAAAAAGGCATTTGAAAAATCAAGGATGCAATGTCCTTAAAGAAGTAACACAAATGGAAACCGAGATGAGGAACAAGCAGGATCTGATTTCTCATAGTGTTCAATACCAGTGAATTAAAAAAGAACCCCGAAATAACTGTTCCTGAAGCACATATATTTGTAAGAAAATGGAAAGACAAAGGATGTCTAAACCAGTAAGTGGAATCATCATACAAACAGTAGCTTCCTCGTTTGAAAAAAGTAGGGTTTTACACATATTTTTTCTGGTTACACTTGCACAAAGAATTTGCTCCTTGAATGTATCACCTGCTCTGAATTCTCAGGCAGAAAAATGCTTTAATTATAAATACAAGCAAGGATTCTAAAATGGTTATTAAAAAAATTTAAGCTTGCAGGCAGATTTTTTCTCACAGAAAACTATAAGATCACAACTTTAGATGGCAGGCACGTGACCAAAAGAGATCTACCAGTTATCTGTTGGATTAGATGACTTGACTAAGCAAGGCAAAATCATAAACATAGAAAAAGATTTGATTACAACTGAATTTGACCTAAGACATTTGAATAGAGGAGGCTGCAAAACTGTAGGATGTTTTGCCACAATTATGATGTAGTTATAGAGGTATACACCACACAATCATACTAGAAATTAAAAAAAAAAAAAGCTATACGTTTTATCATGAGCTTTTGAGTAAGTTAAGAGATAAAACAAGTGAAGCATGCAAAATCTTAATTGTGCAAACTTGTTTCTATGCTTCTAAACATTGGTCAAACTATATAACTTGTTTGGAAAACACAACCGTCAAAAATGACAAACATTATAAAAGTAAAATTTCATAATATGGTTTTCATTTTAAAATATATTATTTTAACAATAACAGATAATCTATGGTCATTATCTTTTGGGGCCTTGAAATATCCATCACCCAACAAAAAAAGTTAAGTATCTAAACATAAACTAACCTTATCTTCTTCCTTTTCTTCAGGCTCATTAGTTGCACCATCCGTATCCTTGTTCACCTCTGTTAAAGGTGAAGTTTGCTGTTCTTGATGCTCTTCACTTGGCAAATTTTCATCAGACTTGAAGGCATCATTCTTTTCCCTATTTAATAATGAATTGCAGAGATAAGAATAAGAATTAGGAATACAATGTGAGAATACTTCTGTTTTTACTAGATTTTTGCCAACGTAACTGTGTGAGTGTCTCATCAGTAGAAATTCCCCAATTACCACGCCCTGAACCTTGACGTTTCATCTCATAGCCTCGGCCAGTGCCACTCCGACGCTCATACAACCTGCGCGGGGGCCGTTCAGAGTCACCTCCATTTTCATCATTGCTGTATTCAGCACGACCCCCGTATCCACCCCGACCACGACTAGAAGGCTGGCGTGGGGGACGTTCCCTCTCAGGCTTGTCAATGTCACCATCTTCACCACCACCACCACCACGACCACCACCATAGGATCTGTTATACCCGTTCGAGTTCTCATTTCCAAAGTCACGATTTGGACCTCGTCCACTGCCTCGCCCACGGGTAGGTATGCCTCGGCCAGCCCCACCACGTGCTGGTGCAGCATTGTTCCTCGCTTCCCTCACTGGATCAAGAGCATTGCCAAATCAAAAGGAATATTTTTGTATCAAAAGGCAATAATTTTCCTACTTATCCGGACTCGGTTAAGAGAAATAGCTTAGGCATCAGTTATAAGGCGAGGATATATGATATTACCACGAAAAATAATAATACAAAACTCAAGATCGATGTCAAACAACCAAAATGCCAATTTTTTCCAGAAAAATAAAGTCGGCCGAATCTACTCGAAGCTCACCGGCTTGTGAAGGAGGAAGCGGTTTTGCAGGAAGCTTCGCCGCTACCGGAGTGGCGGAGGCTGGAACAGCGGTCTTTTGGGCCGCCAACTTTTGCTGCTGAGCGGCGATGAGCTGCGAAGGGTCATCGTTATCGTCATCGCCCAGTAGCGCGAAGGAATTGATGGGAGCCATCGCCGCAAGATATCGTCCAAATTTCCGGCCTCGCAACCGCACCAAGGTAATGTGCGAAACTAGCACAGTCGCCGGTGGGATACAATCGCCATTAGAAAGAGTAAGAAATCGGGGAAGCGATGTAATAGGCGAGCAAAAACCCTAGCCGCAATCTTCCTGCACGAATTGGATCGCACACCAGAGCAAACGCAAACCCAATCCCAAGCCGCCCATGCTCGTCGATATTTAAACTGAATCGGTAACCGAAATGACGATAATAGATAGACATGAGCAACTGATTTACGCAATCTTTCCTGTTTTGAAGGACATAGTCAAGGGTAATTTTGTCATAGTGTTCATTAGGTCACGTGGATTCAATCGATCCGGTGAGGTTAAGTATCGGACGGTTGAGATTTATAGAAGGGTATTGGGCTGATCGTTATGGGCCAAGGCCGTGTGTAGTGGATAGGTGCCTTGAACAATTTTGAAATTGTCGATCGAGCTAATTGACAAGTTTATTTAATTGTTTATTTTTTTTTAGATTTCTAAACTTATTTAATTAGTTAGTAAGTTTTATATTATAAACTTATTTATTCATTTTAAATCTATTTATGAGACGATACCGAGGGTTATAAATGAACCAAGCGTTCATGAATAAACTTGATATTTGACTTAGTTAGAGGATTTTTATGTTCGTTTAATATACATAAGATTAATTAAACAAATAAGTTTGAATAGCTCGTTAAACTAAACAAGCAATCTTGAACACATATGTGTTCAGCTTGTTACGTTCGTGAGCAGCTGTTTAAACTAAATAAACAAACTTGAACACATATGTGTTTAGCTCGTTGACGTTCGTGAACAACGTTTATGAAACATATTTATTAATAAAACTCTTTTTAATATGTTAAATAAAGAATAAAATAAAACAAACAAACAAGTTTAAATTATCATGCTCGATAACTAATCAAACAATTAAAAGTTTCAAACAATCAAACAAGTTTGAATTGATAGAACTCAATAACATCTAAACGAACCAAGCTTAAGCCAAACTTGAATTGAGAGCTCGATAAAAAATGAATTGAGAGCTCCCAGGGCATAGCACAGACGGTGGACGCATAGTATCTCTGGCGTAATGGCCAGGGGTCGATTCTCAGGAACTGACGATCTGAGGTTTACCCCGCTATGCGCTTATGGCCTGTGTACCTGCATGAACCTCCCTCCATATCCGTGGGGCCGACACTAGGGGGGCCGCTAAGGTAGCGAATCTACCTTTTTGAATTGAGAGCTCGATAACATCTAAACGAACCAAACTTAAGACAAGTTTCAAACAATCTCAAGCTAAAAAAAAATGAATCAAGCTAAGCTGGAACAATCATTTCAAAAGTTTGATTCATTTTAAGTTCGGTTCAGCTTGGTTACCTTATCAAAAAAGCTTGAACGCTCCAAAACTCAGCTCGGCTCGTTTACAGCCCTAATGATACCACACCTTCCAACTCATCAACACACGACACATTCACGGTTAGCTTCCGATTTGAATTGTGCACTCTGTCCTAGCGTAACACCGCAAGCCACCACATCTTGCGTCGAGAGTCGCCAAGCGAGAATTGCAAGCAAATGGGTTTGCTTTGACTTGATTTTGTGTCTAATTTTATTTATAAGGTCAAATAATATGCTTCCATTGTATCTTTTTTTCCCTTGAAGAAGAGGGGGAAAATAACGTTTTGAACAATTTGACTCTAGACTTCAAGTTGAACAACTGCTTACCAATCCTACAATCTTCAAAAGTATGATGAAGAATTGAGGCATTGAGAAGTCTCATTGACTAGAGCTCTACTTCAAGCTCGATGTGAATACAGTCTCACCGCTTGTCACGGTGCGCCTGTTCTGAAAGTGAAGGTTCTCTAACTCCAAGCTCCTCTTCAGCTGTGAAACCACATTTGCCATGGTTGGCCTCTGATAGGGCAACACTGCCAGGCATGCTAGTGCAATAGAAATGCATTTCCAGACAGAATTCGCACTGTACTCCCCGTGCATCCTTGCGTCGACAACATCCTCTATGCTTCCTCGGGCAAGCCTTTGTTGGATCCAATGCGAGATGTGTACATTATCTTCACTGGTTAAGATTGCAGGTTTCCCGGTGATCAGCTCCAAAATGACCACTCCAAAGCTGTACACGTCACTTTTTCTACTGAGTTGGCCAGTAATATGGTACCTGCGTGATTTAATAAGAAGGCGCGATATTAAGCAAAAAGAAAACAAACACCAATTATATTTTCTTAAATGCATCAGTTTGTCAGGAGAAAACAAGAGAATGAGAGGTCTAGTACTCTGGATCCAAGTATCCTTTTGTCCCTATTATTATGGTTGATACATGAGTGTTTGTCTCACTTAAAGTCTTTGATATTCCAAAATCGGCTATCTTTGCCTCAAACGTCTCACTCAGAAGTATATTGGCTGTCTTGACATCTCTGTGAATGATCGATGGTTTGCATGACTTGTGTAAATAATCCAGTCCTAAACATCACTAGAAGTTAAAACCTATGAAAAGAATGGCAATAAATTGATCCGACCAACAAACTTGGCGAGCAAGCAGATTTGCTGTGCTAGAACTATACCTTGAGCAGATTCAAGTGCAATTTGGAGACGCTGTCGCCAACTTAAACTTGTGGCATTCTGTGTTCTTCCTGCAGTTCATTATGAAAGTGACTTATCAATACTTGTTCTCTGATTGACGGCAAGCATTATTAGTTTGAAAGGAAAGACAAGTAAAATCATCTACAATCTATATCTACCTTTAAGAAAAATCCAATTTTTAAGTAAAAGAAAGTGCTTAACTTTGAATTTGTTCGACAGGAAGTAAAATAAGTAAACAATAATCCAGTATGGTTATTCACTTTGTCGCAACATTTTCATGTACATGACAATTCATGAATTAGTAGTGACTGACCGGTAAGTTTCCTACAGTCTAATTGGTATGTGCTACCGTGAGCATATTCAAGAAAAACAAAATAGTTTCAAACCTCTTAAATGATTTTCTACAGTTCCTTGGGCCATGTAATCATACACAAGTCCCATATAGTCTCCATCCTTGCAGAACCCAAGCATAGAAACTAAGTTTTTGTGGTGAACCCTCATCAGAAACTGGGCCTAGCAAAACAGTAGGAAAAAGACTGAAAACATGTCACGACATAATGTTGATGCAGAACAAACACAAAAGTGGAAGCATTCTCTGCTATCAAAAGTACAAGAAAAGTTGAGGGCACAAGAGAATTTCAAAGTTTGGGTAGATTTATGAGAACAGCCATTTTTATTCTCATCGATGGTCTTGTGTTTTGAAACCTCTAATAGAGCTAATATGAGAAAAGCATAAGGTTCTGTTACCTCATAAAGAAATTCCTTAGGTTCCTGAGATGTTGAAGGAGACCTCATCTTCACTGCAACTTCAATACCATCTTCTAAACACCCATAGTAGACAGTACCAAATCCTCCTTTACCGAGGATTCTCTTGAAATTATCTGTTATATTCTTCAACTCCAAATACGTGAATTGTCGATTCTCAAATTGCAGCGGGCTGTCTTGGCGCTTTTGTATTTGGTTGAAGATAGGTTGGTTTTGCTGGCTTACATGGCTAGCTCTTCCATATCCTTTCAAGTATGATATCATCAAACCACACAAGATGAATTGATTAAGAGGAATATATATATATTTTTTTGATAAATTGTGCATCTTAAATTAAGGAAGAACTTGGCAATGCATTTGCATTTTCAAAAGTGCATTGACAAAGTAGTTTGTGGTAAAGTGCATTGTTAAAAGTAGTTAACTTTAAAAATAATCATATCTTTACATCTCATTGACAGGGAATATAATAGTTTATGTATAACTATTATCTTAGAGCGTATGTATTATAATGTTCTTAGTACAATTATATGTCAACAAATAATTACTAATGTCATATGTTAATAATTCATAACATATAAAGAATAATTTTAATAAAATGACATTTTAATTTACTAAAAACATATTTTAAAATGTTCACTTTTTTTGGCAAGCAAAAAATTAGAATTTTTATTTTATGTTAACAAAATATTGATTTAAACACTGAAATATTGTATTAGTTATCTAATTTTTGTATTGATTTTTAGGAGTATTTGAAAATTGCTTAAGGAAAACAGATTTAGAAAGAACTCCCCCACTCAGCCTTATAAAAATGTCTCTGGGAAGAAAATGCTTTGAGGCTTCGGACATTAAGTTTATTAAACACTTTATTTAACTTCCAAAGTGCTTTGGCCTCCAAAAGCTCTTGAGAAAAATCCCAAACTTAGCCTAGTAATGGCAGGATTGTGAGAATTTAACTTTAGAAATGCTTACCCTTGTTAGTTCTGTATCTCCAGACAAGGAATACCACCAAAACTACTAGCAGCAGAGGAAGTACACCAAGAGTCACGATGACTGGTGCTGTTATTTTCTTCTTTGTTGATGCTGGTGTTAGCTGACATGAACTTTCATTGGTACAAAGATGAGGATTTCCTTCAAGTCTACATTCATTTATATTCTAATCAGTGAACTAAGAACACAATTCATTTAAGGCACAGAAAGGTAAAACTTGAGCTAAATTTGAAAAAATAAGGTAGTATCAAGCAAAACAATGCAGAATTCAGTTTCCTAGGAGATTATACTGTTCCGGTATGAAAATCTCACCATGATGACTCGACGGTAGAAATCCATCGCGGCATAAAGAATGATGAAGTCGAGGCCTCTCCTATATTTCTTCCCTGCCCGTAGCGCCACAATTTCCAAGGGAGAGTAACAAATATCAAAGGGTTTGCCAGGAGTTACCCCAGTGAGATCACTTCGATACCTAAGTTAGCATGGAAGTTTGATAGCAGCGGAAAGAATGTCGAAGAATCCATCGCATAGTTAGAGAAATCCCCCCTTATATAGGGAAGAAGAAGACTTCATTAAAGAATGCCGTTTGTAACCGCTGTATGCTGGGAGCTCAGGAGGTCCGGAGGTTGGTAGTCGGGAAGTCGAAGAGTTGGCAACTCGGGAGATCAGATCGGCTCGGAAGATCGGACTAGCTCGGAACGTCGGATATTGCCACAGAACCGCCATGTTGACCAAGTCCTAGAGGATGCCATTCGGACTCCCTATTGATTGGGCCAAGGGCCCACCATGTGGACCCTTACTTACCATCCGCATCACAAACATCCCCTTCAAATCTAGTTGAAGGAGGGTGTAGACTGATTGGTTGGATAAATATTCTACTCAACTGCCGAAATGGTCCATGTGATGTGGATGGTAAAGGTCCATGTGGTGGGCCCTTGACCCAGTCAACATGGATTCTAGGTGGCATCCTCCAGGACTTGGTCAAAAGGGAGGTTATGTAGTAGTGTTCAACCTTCTAAGCTGATCTGACATTGCAAGACGGTTCGAGAGCTGGTCCGATCTCTCGAGTTACCGAGTCTTTGACCTCCCGAGCTCTTGGCATACAGTGGTTACAAAGGACATCCTTTAATGAGGTATTAAAGGGGCATTACTGAGGTCTTCTTCCTACATAAGGGGGGATTTCTCTAACTATATGATGGATTCTTCGACCTTTTTTCCGCTGCTATCAAACCTCCATGCTAACTTAAGCATCAAAGTGGTCTTGCCGAGGCAACTCCCGGTGAACCATTTGATGCTTGTTACTCTCCACAAAAATCATGGTGCTACGGGAAGGGAAGAAATCTAGGAGAAGGCCTCGACATCATCATTATTTATGTCGGGATGAATTTCCGTAGCGGCGTCATCGTGGTGAGATTTTCAAATCGAAACAAATTGACACCGTATGTGGGAACATGAGCGAAAGACATTCCGTAACTACTCCGACGATTTTCCTAAACCGCTCAATTGAAACATCTTTTGTGGGAAAATGAGCAAAGACTTTTTGAAATTTGAAGATGTTGGAAACAGAAAAAAGAGATCTCCAACAAAACATTTCATCTCCAAAAAAAAAAAAGATTAAATCAAGTCAAGACGTTGAAATCAAATTTACATAGAATTCATGGAGAAAAGCCAAAATTCTAAACCTTAAATTTCCTTTTGAGTACTTTATAATACTTAGATATTATTTAAATCGAGGCTTTACAAAAAAATAATGGCGGCATCAGGAGTAAAGCCGTTGCGATTACCACTATAGGCCACTGCCACAAGTGTTGAAGATGGTAATAAAGTATTGTCTCCTCCACCTCATGCGGTTGTTAGTATCAACCCTAAGAGCCAATTATGAGATAATTAACAAGGGACCTATTGTATCATATTTGATTAGTAAAAGATAATGTTCATGGTTGTTATATTTACTTCAGATCTGTGTCAATTGAATAAGTATAATAATATACTAGGGTAGTTGGTTCTAGTCTACAACATATCAATTTGTTGAATTGATAGTGGAAGGCTGTAGATATATATAAAACACTACTCTTAACCATTCTTAATCAAGCATTAATATACAAGGGCAATATTAATACGTTGAGACTAGCATATAGGTCAACTAATGACTTGATCTCACAAGTCATGGATATAAGATATCAAATTGACACACGAGAATATGTACTGAATTGATCCGCCATAAGAATATTTCATGGATCGTTATATGAGTGTTATAAGCATTCTCATAGTGACTATTAGTATAAATAGTCCTTAGACCTGAAGTCACTACGGTTCTCTACATAAGGAGTTGTGTACTTTGGTATTGATAAACGCTACCTGTAACATAATGAATTATAAAGTCGATCACGAGATATGCAATAAGTTTTACGGAGGGATGTGAGTGATATTGATGAGATATATTCCTTCTATATGACGGAAGTGATATATATGGGCCCCTTGATTAAGTAGGGCTACTAAAATGTATGGTCATGCTCAAATAAGTCAATATGAGATATTGAGCTCATTTGGTTAAGTGAGTCTACTTGGACATCAAGAAATATAAAGATTGATAAGAGAATGACATGATCCATACCTCATGGATCAATCTAGATATCGAGGATAAAAGGATTGAGTTATACAAGATAATAGACACAGACAAGTTAGGTTGGATCTTGACATTCTCGTCACTTGGGTAACAATGATGCATTGCTAGATGTCGCCCATTGCTTGTATATCTAAAATAGTTTTAGAAACACTGTCAACGTTACGAGAACCTATTGAGTCACACATAAAGAGCATGTTGACTTACAGATTGATTTATTTTAGTTTGACTAAAATTGTATAGGTTTGGGTCTTAATTCTGAAATTGGTTTCGGACCTTATTATGGCTCAACCTAATCAAGAGCCCACTAAGATAAACACTAATAGTTATCGAAGAAGATGAAGAGTCATCGGAGAAGATGAAGAGTTTATCGGATAAGATAAAGAGTTAGTGTTTTCTCTTCTCTTAATGCCACATCAAATAGCTATAAAGAGGCAAAAAGGTGAAGAGGTATGGGTGTCTGTTGGATTGCCACTATATACATCATCTCAAGCAAGATGAGGAAGAGTGTGTCTCCGTTCTTTTCTCTTCTATTTTTGTGTGGGAAGAGAGCTCTTCAATTCTGAAGTTCTTGGAGAAGAACCGAGGGACTTGCTCGTGTAGATACGGTAGAGGTACAGACATTGTGATCGCGCCGAGATCTGCCGAAGCATCAGTGTTGCCAGGATTGTTCCGTTCACACACCAAAGGTAACAATCTGATCAAAACGTGTACTCTACATTCACTTGGATCTTTAGAGGAATCCTTTTTCTGATGCGTATATATGTTATTTTTCGCAATAGATCCCAATAGTGGTCACAGTGACCAATTCTCCTGGGAGATCTATGAGAGGCCGCCTATCTAGCCCCTCTCTCCGTTGTCACAATCGTTGCCCCCTTTCTCAGCGACTGTGGCGATTGTTGGAAGTGTTTCCTTCTCTGTGACCGTTGGGATGTTGCCGTAATGGTCATATCCTTCGTGGTTGTTCAAGAATAGCCCAAGCCCCAACCTGCACTGTAGGATTGGTCATGGTTAACAATCTCAAGTGACCAAGATCTGCCTCAACGAAGAGGAGAAGGCAAGGGGTCGACACCCTCTGTTGCTCCCTCACGAAATTCCTCTAAGGGAAAAACACCCGTGCAAATTGAAAGGTAGCGCTTTTCCTACAACCTTTCAATATCATTAAGATTGCCTCAAGTAACGGGAAGGAAGCTAGATGGCATGTGTGGGTTGTCGCCGTAGCTTGTTCGGTCATTCCATTCCTTTTGGCATCACGTCGAGCCTCACATCATCAATGGTTTTTATTGCATCTGCATTTGGTTCTTACACCAACGTCGTTGACATCGTCAAGGGTCATTCTCTTACGCTTCTAATGCTTTTGACTCATATTCCTGATGTATTTACTTGCACAAGATTTTTCTCATTATTAAATATTCTAGTATTTAAAGCTCTTCCTAACATTTCCAATTTGGAAGTATTGTTTGTTGGTGCTTCTGACATGTGTATGCAGGACCTTTATATCAATCTTCATGATTACTTAGACACGGGCATCCATCCTCCATATCTGGGCATGCTCTATTGGATTTGTATGTTTTCCAAACAATCAGACATTTGTACATCGTTTAAAGGAATTCTTCAAGAGTCTTGGTAGAAACACAAAAAATTCAGATGCAAAGGCACTCCTGTTGCAGCTACTAGGTTTTTTAGTAAAGGATCATTCTAATAGTTGCACCCCTTGATGAAAAGGGACTATATCTTGCTACAAGAAAGGAATCACAATATATATGGGCTTCTTGACATTGCTTAATGTCTTGACACTATCTTCTGATCTCATACCTCTAAATGCCTTCAGTCTTGCAAATGTTTCTTATCATTCCCCCTTCGACTCCACAGGTACTCGGGAGTCGTGAGATCAAGTCTATTATTATCGCTAGGATAGTGGTGGGGTCACCTCAAAATATCACATCAGGTTCGAGTGCATTTAGTGTTATATTTTGAATATAAATTGTAACTCTTCCTTGCAGCTCTACTTGAAGGTACTTCATCGTGGTCGCAGACTATTGCTCTTGGTCTTGGACCAATGATCTCCATCACCTCAAAATGTCCTTTTCAAGGTCTAAACTCCCTTGACTCAGACATAGTTGGGGTCAAGATCTAGGCTATGATATCAACCTCCCCTTCATATAAGGGTCAAATGCATATCGTACCACTAATGTCCTTTTCAGGGCCCAAACTCCCCTGACTCGGATATAGTTGGGGTCAAGATCTAGGCTGTGATATTAATCTCCCCTTCGTACATAGGTCGAACGCATATCATACCGCCAATGTCTTTTTTAGAAACGAAACTTTCCCGACTTGAACATAGTCTAGTCGAGATCCAGACTACGATATCAACCTCCCCTTTTTACAAGGGTCGAGTGGATATCGTATCACCAAAGTCTTTTTCAGGGCCCAAACTACCCCGACTTGAAAATAGTCGGGGTCAAGATTTAGGCTGTGATATCAACCTTCCTTTCGTACAAAAGTCGAGCGTATATCATATCTCCAATGTCCTTTTCAGGGTTCAACCTCTCTTGATTCGGACATAGTCGGGATCGAGCTCTTATTATGTCGGTAAGCCTCCCCTAGAGCATGATGTCGCTAAGCCTCTCCTCAACTCTGCGAACATTCGGGAGTCGTGGATCGAGCATGATGTTTAGTCGGATTTCTCTCCCTACTCGTACATAGCCGCGGATCGATTTATTCTCTCTTGACTTGGACATAGTCGCGAATCAAATTATTCTCTCTCTGACTCCATCGATACTTGGGAGTCATGAGATCGAACTTATTATTCTCTCTCGACTTGGACATA
>JBBMJZ010385663.1:0-15361 GCA_037833815.1 Zingiber zerumbet | reverse complement strand
AACTAGTGCCAAATCTCCTTCATTAATGCTAAGCACGCGCGCTGCGCGCGGTAAGGGTGAGCATTAAATGCGCCCCATGCGGTAGCGCCACGTGGCGTCTCGGCTGCCATCAGCGCATGGCGGTGGCGTTACTTCCGATGGGACAGCGCCGGTTTGAAATGGACGGTTAGATGCACGCCTTGATCCTCGTGACCTGCATCCAACGGTTGCAGCCGTTCGGACCCAATACTATAAAGCCTTCGCTTCTCCTCTCCGCCGTATCTTCTGCTTTCGCGTGCTCCGCCGTTCCTCTCCGGTGTTCCAGCGTTCCGGCGACCTTGCTCCATTTTTCCGACGACCCTCTGCACCTTTCTCTCGATCATCCTTCTTTGTAAGCTCCATTCCCCTGCTATTCTGTCATTTTTTGTGTTTTTTGTTTGTTGCTCCTTCTGCTTTGTTTCGAGTCCTCTCTGTTTGCTTTCCTGCATTCCTCTGTCTTCCATTTTTCCTTTGCATTCGATCATGGCGAGCACTTCGCAACCCTCCGTATCTGCCCCTGGTCTTTGGTACGCGACCATAGAGAGTCGGTTTGACGAGGAGGATGCCCTACGGCTCACCCGTACGTATGAACTCCCCGCCGACCACGAGATAGTGGTGGCCACTCCGACCGATCGACCCCACGACCCACCGGACGGCACCGTGTGTTTTTTCTGGGATCAATTTCTGGGCGGTCTGCGCTTTCCCCCACACCCCTTTATTTTCCAAGTGTGCAACTACTTTCGCATCCCGCTCGGCCAGCTAGTCCCGAACTCCTTTAGGCAACTGAGCGGGGTGATTGTCCTTTTCAAGTTGAATGACATCCCTTTGGACCCCAAAATCTTTCACTACTTCTATTATCCAAAACAATCCGAGTGGGGCACTTTCATTTTCCAAACTAGGATAGGTTTTGTCCTTTTTGAAAATATGTCGAGCTCCAACAAGCATTGGAAGGAATACTTCTTCTATTTACGCCTTCCCGAGCTGCCGGCCTTCCGAACCAAATGGCAGACAGCGGTGCCGACCCAACCGGAGCTCGGCAAATTCAAGAGTCATCCGGCCTATCTCCACGCAGCCAACCGCCTGGTCGGCCAGCGATACAAGATCGACAAGCTACTCCTCAAGGGAGTGTTGTACCTGTTCGGCTTGTCTCCCGTCCGGGCCAACCTTCCCTGCCGCATGGGTAAGAACTTTTCTCGCCCCTTCCCTTTTGATCTAACTGATTTATTTTTCTTTTCTGCAGCTGAAGTCATGTGGCGCGCCAAGTCTTCCGAGCGGCTGAAATTGAAAGCCGCTGAGATCGAGGCAGCCACAAAGAAAGAGATCGCCGCCCGGGGCCTTATCCCGGCCACTGTTTTGCATTTCTCTTGCCTGACTTGAGCGTCGGAGGGCCGTCGCCAGGAAACCCCGTCCGGCTCGATTTTGTTGTACGATTACCGGAGCGCACGAGGAGCCAGCAGAGAGTGTCGCGTCCCCGGTGTCCGTCGATTCAGCGTTCGGATAGGATCAGGTATAATCTTGAATTGCCAAGACTTTGCAACCACATTAATATGGTTGAATTAGTGGTATATGGTAACTTGGTAAGGTTTAGAAGTGACAACTATTCGATAGAGAAATTTAAAATCAAACCTAAATCGTTAGATTCGAATATATTTAGGTTTAGCAATAGTTCAAATTTAAATAGGAGCTCAACAACTAGACAATAATTTTAAGTTTATTAATTTCTATAGCTATTAACGAACTATAGTTCAGAATAAAGAAAGGAATGTTACGTTGGTATTCGAAATTTGTCACATACCTTATTAAAATTATTTAACTTAAATTTTACAATTTCTAATACTTATCAATAACGAAAGTAAATTAAATCAACTCACAAATCAACAAATCAAACTCAAATAAATTCTATACAAGAATTATTACACCTGGACTTATTTGATTCCCATGGAATCAAATTAATAAATGGAAATCTCTATTGTCTAGTAATAATATATGATTACTCGAAATTTACCTGGATGAAATTCTTAAAAAATAAAGATGAAACATTTGAAGTCTTCAGTAATTTTGCAGACAAATTGAAAATAAAAAAGACCAAAAAAATTAAATAAATTAGAAGTGATAACGGAGGCGAATTTAAGAATCATAATTTCAATATATTTTGCCTAGGAAATGACTATCATCACGAGTTTTCATGTCCTAAAATACCCCAATAAAATGGAATAGTGGAAATAAAGAATAGAATCCTACTTAAAGCCTCTAAGACAATACTGAATGAATATCAACTTCTAAAATACTTCTGGGCATAAACTGTTAGTACAGCATGCTATGTACAAAACAAAACTACAATAAAAAAATATAATAAGATCTTATTTGAACTCTATTATGATAAAATACACAATATCAAATACTTTAAAATATTTGGATGCCCAATTTATATATTAAATATAAGAGAACACTTAGGAAAATTTACCTTAAAAGTAGAAAATAAAATTTTTGTGAGTTACTCTTTAAATAGTAAGGGTTACAAAGTATATAACAAATACACACTAAGAATCGCAGAAACCACAAATGTAAAATTTAAAGAATCTAACTATAACTTAGAACATACTTAGAATCAAACAATTGACTTTGTTAGGGGTAGCACAAGTCAAGGAGGAGCAAGTGAAAACCTATGTCAAGAAACATCAACCACAATAAAATGAACAAACTAGAATCATAAGGGTTAATCCAAACCATCTACTTGAACAAATAATTGATGACCCAGACTTAAAAGTCTAAACTAGATCAACTTTTAGAAACCTAAGCCAAATAACTTTAATTTCTAATATCGAACAAAAAATAATAGAAGAATCAATAGGTGACCCAGACTGGATCTTAGCTATACAAGAGGAACTGCCCCAATTTGAAAGAAATAAAGTGTGGGATCTAGTTCCATTTCCAACAAATAAAAAATTAATTGAAACGAAATGAGCCTTTAGAAACAAACTAAATGAAAAGGGGGAATTTGTTAGAAACAAGGTCAAATTAGTAGCAAAAGGATTTAGCCAAATTGAGGGACTTGACTATGATAAAACCAATGCCCTTGTCGCCAGACTCAAATCAATTAGAATCTTGTTGAGCTACGTAGACCATAAGGGTTTTAAATTATATCAAATGAATGTCAAGTCAGCCTTTCTCAATGGATTAATTCAAGAAGAGGTATATGTAGATCAACCCCCAGGATTTGAGAATTTAGAACATCCTAATCATGTGTTTAAACTAAAGAAAACCTTTTATCTGCTGAAACATGCTCCTAGAGCTTGGTATGAAATGTTGACCACATACTTAATCTCAAAAATCTTCAAACAAGTTCAAGTAAACCCAACCCTCTTCGTAAAAACAATTGATCAAGATTTCTTTATAGCTCAAGTATATGTAGATGACATCATATTTGGGTCAACCAATTTAAAAATTCTACAAGAATTTATATCATTGATGGAACAAAAATTTGAAATGAGTCTAGTAGGACAACTAATATTGTTCCTAAGTCTCCAAATCAAATAAAAAAAATGAAGAAAATTATGTTTATCAACAAAAATATACACTTGAATTATTTAAGAAATTTGGTAGGAAAAATTCTAAGGAAATTAGAACTTTAATGGCCACCAATGTAACTCTAGATAGTGATCCAAGTAGAAAACCTATAGACCTCAAATATTACAGAAGTGTCATAGGAAGCCTACTATACCTAAATTCTAGTCAACCTGATATTTTATTTGTTGTTAGTATGTGTGATAGGTATCAAATATGTGCCAAAGAGTCACACTTGGCTAATGTTAAAAGAATTTTTAGATACTTAAAATGAATATCTAACGTAGGAAGGTGGTATCCTAGAATAGCCAATTTTAAACTTATAGGTTTCTTTGACTCAGATTATGCCTGATATAAATTAGATAGAAAAAGTACAAGTAGTGGCTGTCAAATACTTAGACCATCACTTGTCAGCTGGTTTAGTAGAAAGCAACATTGTGCTGCTCTATCTACAATTGAAGCAGAATATATAACAATAGGAGAATGTGTTGCACAACTATTATGGAGAATGCACACCCTAAAAGACTTCAATCTAAACTTTAAAAATATAAAAGTACTAATTGATAATATTAGCTCAATTAACTTAACAAAAAATTCAGTGTATCATTCAAGAACTAAACACATCAAAATCAAACACCACTTTATCAGGGATCATGTAACTAAAGGAGACATTGAACTCAACTACATTGAGTCTAAGTTAAACTTAGCTGACATATTTACCAAACCTCTCCCTAAAAGTGAATTTAGTAATTTATGTCGATAACTAGAAATGTGTGTCATAGACTAGGACTACTACTTTCAAAATAATTTTTCAAAATAATTTACAAATTCTAGGAAAAAGTCTTTGCTTCGATTTTTTATAAATTTCCATTTTCTTTGTCTTTCAAAATTGACTTTAGCCTTAGTCTAGATCAAATCCATAGAAAGCATACTCCTATAGTTCTAGGTATTGAGCATCTCATAAACACACTAGGCCTTTCTTGATTGTATATTCAATAAACTAGAACGGCGTGAGATGCATAGGCAAATTGTTTGGACTTAAGATGCTTATATCAGTGCATCATCACAAGTCTGGGTAAGAAATATCAAATTACAGTGATCAAGTTAAGTAATCTATATTAGTCAAATACTAACTGGATATATTTATTTAACTTGGCTAACCAAGTGAACACTACTATCTTCTAATAGTTAGTTAGTAACTAATAGTTAGATATTTAAGGATAATTTTTAGATGAATATTTTTCTTAAATAATATCAAGTTCGGGGGGAGAATATTATGAAAAATACCTTTATTTTTTTTAACTTTAACTTTTAAAAACGAAGATTAGGTTAAAAAATGTTTTTTTACTCAAAATAACTTTAAAGCATTTTGAAAATATTTCTAAGATAAACTCTTGTTTTGAAAACAAATTCTAAGTTCATGTTTAAAACACCTTGAAATCGTTCAAATTTTTTAGTTAAAGAATTTTATGAAAAATCTTTCAAATTTCCTTTAACAAAGACCTATTTTGAAAATTGTTTTAAAACACTTTGTAACTCACTCTTAAAATTATTTGAAAATATTTACTAACATGAAAACTCTTGAAGACATTTACTAAAGTTTCTTTTGGAATGTCTTACCAAAAAAAAAACTTTTTAACAGCATTTCACATTAGAAATAATCCTTCTTTAAACATCTATCTTAGAAAGGTATCTCTCTTTAAAAGTATTTAAAACATTTGCAAACAAGTTCTTGGACAATTTTTGAAGCATTTCTATGAGAAGAGTTTTTTTTGGAAATCACTTTGAAATTTTTACTTATGAAATTCTTTTCTTTAATATTATTTTCCTTTTAACATTTTCAAACTTACTATTGAAAAATATCTCCTTTTTAATTTTTGATAAAAATCCATTTGAAAAGTATTCTTGCAAAACTATATTTCAATATTTTTGCAAAGCTTTATTTTTGATCAAATTCTTGAAAATGTTTACTGAGAAATCCTTGACAAAAGTACTCTAATGTTACTTAGATTTTTTTTTTAAAGCTTAATTAAAACTTTACATACAAATTTTTGACTTAGTACTTACCAATTTTTTAAGCTTTTAGTTAGTTTCTGCATTCTTTATCAAAATTTTATACCTACCTTTCATGCTTTACAATTTTTTTTTAAATTCCTCTACATATTTTTTGATGAATGCCAAAGGGGAAGAGTTAGAGTTAAGTAAGAAAAAGCCACTAAACTGTGACAAATCTTAACTCTAAAACTATCAAGAGAATTAAACAAACAACAAATCTTACTCAAGCATCTTTTCTCTTGATAAAGTTATTACTATTTTATTTTATGCATATCTTTTTCTAACTTTAATTCAGGTTGTCATTGTATCAAAAGGGGGAAGATTGTTGGTGCAATTTACACTAACGGTCTAACTCAAATTTTGATGAATGACAAGTGAGTTAAGTTAGGTCTTTATGTGATCTAATTGCTTTATCAAGCATGCAAGAGTTGATGGATTTGGAGGACCTAACACCAGGCTGAAATTCAGCTAGGTCTAAGGACCCGATAGTTGGTACAAATCCCAGATAGGCCAAAGAGTCATCCTGATATCTAGTGGAAAGTTTAGTTGGGTCCACGGAACCTGACAACTAGCAGAAGTCCAGTTGGGTCTGCTGACCTAATAACTGGCAAGAAAACCTGGTAGGTTAAGAGGCTAGTTAACTGATTGCAAGTTGGTAAGTGAAGGTAAGTCACTGGAGGAGAGTGACTCGGTGAGGACGCGCCCCAATTGAGGAAAGCAGGCGTCGATCTAGTTTAGGTCTATTTTGGATCCTTAAACTAAGACATTGACTAGTTCCTAGTCTAGGAACGACAGAAACTAATTATTACTGCTTATTATTACTATGCTAACCTTGTGTTGCAGGTTAGATATTTTAGTTTTAGACTCATATTTTGTAGGGCAAAGGAAGCACAAAAGGTCTCGGGTGAACAGTACCCATGGCGCTTTCCAAGTGAAGGAAGACCCCTTCGTACTGATCAAGGAAGGCGTCTTCAGTGCATGGAAAGCGCCTTCAGCAGGATAAAATTCTGACCTCTTTGATGATAAGGATCAACACTTTTCGAGATCATATTTTACACACTGTAGGCGTTTTCAACCCTATGGAAGGCGCCTTCCACGTCCTATAAAAGAAGTGCTCGACTAAGCTTCAAGATACAACTCAAATACAACTTCTATGCGTCCAATTGAGGTTCCAACTGCTCCAGCTTGTTGCTACAACTCTACTATGATACTACAATGCCCGTCTACAGCTAAGAAGCAGCCCAAACACCAAGCTCGAGCTGACCATTTCCGAAAAAGTGTTTGGTAACTTTAAAATTCTGTACTTGATTATCGCAAAAGAATAAGTGCAGTGTGTTGCACTCGTTCCAACTTTTTTTATACCTAATTTCCTCTTTTGGCAGTTCCGGAAGAGGTATTTTAGTAGATTACCTATCGATGGGTCTGTAGGACCTGAGTCTTGGAGTTGGAGTCACCAAAGGCTCCGAATCAAGTAAAACCGATCGTGTCTGTTTCTGTCTTTTTTACTTACTTTTAATTTTTGTGTTTTTTCGCTGCATTTACTTTGATCTCAAAACAAAAATAAAAGTTTTTTAAAACCACGTGATCCCCCCCCCCCCCTCATGTGCAACTCAATCTAACACAGGTAAGGTCCCTTAGGGCCCACTCTCTCTCTTCTCCTAGGCACAACTCCTATTCTACGCTTGATTAACCCAAGTGTTGGTTGGGCCCCTCAAGGCTCAAATCCTTACTTCTTATGGGCACGACTTCCTGTCTACTCTCGGTCGGCCCAAGAGTCGGTTAACCCCTCAAGGCTTAGACTCTCACTTCTCCTGGGCAAGGTTCCCATTTTACTCTCGATCGACGCAAGTGCCGGCCAGATCTCTAAGCCACAGTTCCTCATGCCTCCTAGTCATTGCTCATGGTTCATAGTCAACTGGATCCAAGTGTCGGTTGGATCTCCGGGACTTAGGTCTCTATGACACTTGATCGGCTCAAGAGCCGGTTGGGCCCCTCAGGGTTCAATCCCTCACTTCTCATGGGTACGACTTCTAGTTTACGCCCAGTCAACCCAAGAGCTAGTTAGGCCCCTCAGGGCTCAGTCCCTCACTTCTCCATGGCACGACTCCCAATCTACGCCTGGTCGGTCGAAGAGCCAGTTGGGCCCCTCATGGCTCAGTCCCTCACCTCTCATAGGCATGACTCCCAGTCTGCTCCCGGTCGGCTCAAGAGCCGGTTAGGTCCCTCAGGGCTCAGTCCCTTACTTCTCCTGGGCACGACTCCCATTCTATGATCGGGTGGCCCAAGTGATGGTCGGACCCCTCAGAGCTCAAACCCTCCTCCTATGCACAACTCCCAGTCTACTCCCGGTCGATCCAAGAGCCGGTCGGGCCCCTCAAGTCTTAGTCCCTCACTTCTCTTGGGCACAGTTCCCAGTCTACTCTCGATCGACTCAAGCGTCAATCGGATCTCTAGGAAATAACATTATCAGGGAATCGTAACCACTTGTCAGAGAATAACGACCGTTGTTTGAGAATATTCTAATGTTCTGCTATATACATGAAGCGAAATCTTCCTCTACTCAATGGGAGTTCGCCATACATCCTCTATTACTCGACATACCCTGACACCTAGCATTCTTTGATACCTCATAATTACGAAAGTTACGAGGGGCAGTATAAAAGGGGAGGTCCTCTCTGTTGCCCAAGTATGCGCACACACACATATCAATTACAGGACTACTATTCATCTTCTTTTTTTTATTTTTTGCTTTATGTTGCTCCTGACTTGAGTGTTGGAGGACTTGCACAAGGATCTTTTTTCTTGATTCTCACTCTAACGCTCCCGTGTGATTTGGTGTGGTATGCGCAGGATCGAGAGTACCACTTTCAACCTCTTTGCCTAACCTAGTATGAAGGTATAGTGGTGGCAACACATCCTTCAACGCTAACTTCTAGTCTCCCCTCAATCAATATTCTCACCCTCGTCATTGGCCTTTATTTGACTCGACTTCTAAATAGGATATATATATATATATATATATATTTTGATACAGTACGCGATGTGCACAGTATCAGTAATTTTTTGTTTGTTTTTATTATTTTTTTATTTTTTAAATTAAAAAATAATTAAAAAATTTCTTTACGATTTTATTTATAGGGTTCAGACTTTAGGTTATAGTATTAAAGCTATTTTTTTTTAGATTTTACCTATAGGGTTTAGGCTTTCCAATTAGGTTATAGTGTTTGGTTAAAAAAAATTAAAATAAAATTAATTTAAGTATTTATTGAGTATTGTAATATGTTTAGGGGATATATTTATATATTAAATTTTAAATAAAAAAATATTTAATTTTTTAAATTAAAAAAAAAATCAAAAAATATTGATACTGTCCGCAAAATTCGTAGTATAAAGTTTTATACATACCAAATCATATAAATTATTTTTATACATATAAATTTTATATGTATTAGAATTTAAGCCGGTAAATTTTTAATACATATAAATTTCTAAATCTTAAATAAATCCTTAAATTAGAGTTACCCTATATAACAATTATATTAATTAATAGTTCTTCCTTTATCTATGAAACTAATTATAATCTTTTTTATTTAACAATTTATATGAGAGAATTTTTTTCCAAAAATTTATAATTATGGCTAATAAATCAACATTGTTTCAATTAAATATTTTGACCTACTCTAGTTATGCATAGTGTTAATATGGATTGGTTTTGGGCACTGTAATATTAGTTTTGATTAAAATTATTAATAAAATATAGTTTTAAAAATTGATAGATCACAAAAAGAATATAATTTTTAAAATATAATAATAAAGAGTGAAGTGATATAAAACTACTTATTTTTTAAAAAATTACCATATGAATCAGGAATTAAGTAATATTTTAAAATATATATTTTGAATTGTAAATTAAAATTAAAAAGCATGTAAAATTTTGATGCAAAATTATTATATTGATATTTTGTACTAGAATTTTAAAATAAAATATTAAGTGCATTTTAGAAGGTCATTCGAGTCTATGCATATTTTTAAGTAACTAAATGATATGATTTTAATTAAAATTATTATATTTTATTTTTACATTAAAATTTTAAATAATTAAATAAGCCTGAAAACTTAATAACATATACATGTGGCAAAAGCCGATTCGCTCACCCTCAGCGCCCCCGCCAACTCGTCCCTAGGCCAATACGGAGGAGGTAAATCATGGGTGACTACTAGCCATTAGTGCAAATGGCCAAGACATGGGGGAGGTTATGCTTGGTCACGCCGAATTTCGACTCCAAGACCTCATATGATAACACCTCATGTCTAAACCATCGCACCGCCCCAAGAGGACACTTAATAACATATACATGAACTAAACTCTCATAAATAATGAAACTAAACTTCAATAATTATTTTAATAATTGAGTTCACTTTAAACTTTGCTTTAGCTTATTAAATAAATTTGATCATTTTAAAACTTAACTCGATTTGAATTGTTTACCGTCTGTGCCGGGATGCTTGTGAATTGTGAAACCGATTTATTCGGCTCAGCTCAGGCCGATCCGGCTACCCACACCGGCACGTCGCCGTCATCCCGCGTCGATACCGGCTTTGTCGATTCCTTTGTGGACGCACGTGGGCTTCCACCGGCGCCACCCGGTAACCTCTTAATTTCCCGTTCGATAATATAAAGAAAAGAAAACAAATGAACCGTCACAGAGCTGTCCAAGACTTCGGTGGCGTCGCGAAGAGGAGAGATTAGATAAAGGGAGGGACGGAGGGTTGCATCGACTTGATTTATTTTTCAATCGGATCCGGCGATGGAGAGGGACTTCCTTGGAATCCTCGGGCGGGATTCAGGCGACGGCGCCACCGCGGGCCGCTGCGAAGCAGGTGTGCTAATTTTATAATCGTTCTAAGCGTTTCTGTTGGATCCATGAGCCTAGGCCCTAGGGTTGGTTCTATTCTTCATATGTTTTTTTCTTCCTGTTTATTTTTGGAACTGGAGCTGTAGGTTTGCTGAGGATCTGATTTTTGCTAAACTGTTTGATGAAATGTAATAAGCTATTTTAATGTTCAGCTGATTATCAGCTAACGATGTATTACGTTTATAGTGGATTAGCCTATTGTTTAAGATAGAATTGCCAGGAAATTTTCCTATTGTAGTGATTTATAGGAGTAAGCTACGGATATATTAGGCTATTTTTATGGTGGATTAGCCTATTGTTCTCTAGTAAATTATGATTTTTTTTGTTTTGTTTTTTGGATCATAGTGATTTCCTAGTTATGTTTGCTGGATGATTTATTTTTATCGGTGTTGGCTGTCTCCATTTCCTTAAAGATTAGATTGCCTTATCTGCTGTAAATTCATCATATTATACTGTGAAATTAACAAAGAAGAAGAAGAAGAATTACATCTTACTTCTACTATTTTTTTCTTTAGCACACTGAAAGATTAATAAAAATAATTGTATTACCTATTCAGGGTAATCTGACAAATTGTCTCTAATCATCAGTTGTAAAAAAAAACCATAGGCCAATTCTCTATGCCATTGCCTCGTGAATTGAAAAAAATTTAAAGGAAGAAAATAAATAAGATGTGAGAAACCCATTATGAAGAATAGGCCATGCTTAATTTTTATTTTAAAAAAATGCCAACACAAAAGAATCATATGTTTGTTTGCCAGTTTGACATTCAGATTATGTGGATTTATCAAATCAGACCCAACTATATTTTGGATTAAAAGCTATATTTTAACCACCACTGGAAAAATGCAAGTACAATTTGAATGATGATCCACGAGATTTTTTGGGTTTAAAACTATATTTTTGAGTATTACCAACAAATATAATATTGGGGTATTTGGAGCCTAATTGTATCAGAATGAAAAAATGCACAGAATATTCTGCAAGTGGATTCGCAAATCTGATTTTTTTTTGTTTTTATCTTGACAAAAAAAACGCTTTTAGGTACTTTTCGACCTATTTTGATTTATTTCAGGTATGTCAAACCTCAATTTTATGTAATTTTGAGTCCTTTGAGGCTCAAGTCAATTACCAATTTGCAAATTAACTTGTCAGATGATAAAATGCAGATATAAAAAATCAAGGGTAATTTGAATCAAAATTGCGCTGGGCAATGATTTGGTAAAAGAACAAAATATTCGAGGGTGTGGTTTGGTAATTATGACTAAAATTCTCAGTTATTGCAGCTACTGTCTAAAGCAGTGGTGATTAAAATTCCTTTAAAGCCAAGCAATGTTGAAAGCAACGTTAATCAGAAATAAGACTTGCATTTACAAGTGCAGTGGTAAAACATTATGTAGTATTCTTAATACTCCTCTTTAGTTAGCCTTGGCAACTGAATCTTCTTTATTTCCATTTGTATGGTGATCCATTATATACTTTTATCACTATATACTTTTATACCTTGTTTAAAAAATTATTATTAATAACACTGTCATAAATAACTCATTAAATTCATATTCTGACATGCAAGGAATTTTTATGATCTCTTGTTGCTCTAGTTTCTACATCTATAAATTTGCATGAGATTATATCTTTTACATGACAAGAAACATTGTTAAGAAAGAGAGCATTTGTCACAAATAACTGATATTTTGATTTTATGGTGGATTTATTTATTGTCATTTGGGTTGATGAGTCTTACAGGATTTCTGATCAGTAATTTTGTTTGTGCTGTATGATTGCCTTGTCTATTTTGGTTTTGAACCTCAGCTCTCCCATCAGTGAAGTGGCCTTTCTCAAATATGGTATCTACCACCCAGCAGTTCAGGTTCCCCAAGTGTCCACCAGAAGAGAAGCTTAGGAAACATGTCTTTAATAACCATTCATCTTCAATATTTCATCATTTATCTTTGATGGATGCCATTGAGGTCAATCAGAAAACTCCCCATGTTTTAGCAGCTCAGGTATATTGTCTTTTACATGTTAGTTTTATATATCACGATTCATGAATTGTTCTAATAATACCTTACCAAAGTGACAAATTTGGTGTCATGCTTATGTAGAATTGTTTGGGGTTTGATAAACAAGGCTTCAGTCAATATCCCCTGTGTGCATATCAGCCTTCTAAAGCAGAATCCTTCTCTGCTTTGCACCACCAGTTGCACCACCGACTGAATGAACTCCCAACATTTCCTGTCTTCTTGGACCATGGCTTTCCTGACACTGACAGCAGCCCTTTCTCCGACATCCAATATGCACATAATAACCCTAATCTAAGAGTTGCCTATCCGAAGCAACAATTTCTTGGTGGTCAAATTGGCCCCAGTAACTTTGCAGGTCATCCTGGCAGCTTGTAAGACATGTTAAGGCTTTTGGTACAAGTTCTCTATTGTCCTTATCAACATTAATTTTTCATTTATTGGTGACATTGTGGTATATTTGATTGGTTTCATCAGGAATGCTCCATGGCCCACTAAAATGACTGCTCAACTAACTGTCTTTTATGCTGGTCATGTGAATGTGTATGATGATGTTTCATCAGACAAGGTTAGTATTTATGTTCAATGGTGTTTGCCATTTGTGAGATATAAGAGATAGCATGTTTGTGAAGCTATGTCATCAAATGTTTTGTTTTTTCAGGTACAAGAGATTATTTCTTTGGCAAGCCAGGGATCCAATATGAATTCTAATATTATGGATCAAACAACCCATGCACCCATACCAACCAGATCAACGGCTCCATCCAAAATGGCAGGATCTATTGATTCAAGGACAAATAAGAAGCATGCCATAATCCCTACGTCGAAGAAGCAGCGTATTTCATCATCAGCCACATCACATTCAGTGGCTTGCTCACTAGGTGGCTTTAGAATGAATAGCAATGCAGCAGATTCTAAAGCTGCTTTTCAACTAGCAGCAAACCAGCAAGGGGCTGCCACAATTCCATCTGTTTTCTGCTTGGAAACTGCAGAAACTAACATTCCAAAAGGTAATTCCTCCAATATTCTGAGTTCATTTAATTATGAACGCTATCAGTAGAGACCATTTTTTTTCTAGTTCATCTAATCACATCTCAGTTTAATCTTTTTCTTGTTTTGCAAAACTAACTATTAGCTCACAATTTTGATAATATTACACTGGTTGCCTATTTGCAGCTGTTCCTCAAGCTCGGAAGGCATCACTAACACGTTTCCTAGAAAAGCGCAAGGAGAGGTTGGTGTTATTGTGTTAAACTCACTCCTTTATTGCTTCAAGTACTCACTGGGTTATGATTGTTCTCTTGCTGTCTCACTTCTTTGCTACTGGGTTTCTCCATGACTTTGTAGAATTACATATGAGAACTGCTAGTAGTTACAAATCTTCTATCTTTGTTAGGTTAACCAGTGTCATAGCCTACTCTTGCTCCAAGATAGCCCCAGAGAGTGGCAATGTATCAAGCTTATCTTCATTAACTGATATCAATCTTTCTGGCAACGGGAAGGAGTCATCACTTACAGCAGATCAAAAGTCCAGCATTGAGAGTGAGGAGTCTCTCAGTACCAAGTAGCATCACTTTATGTGTATGAGAGGTGCCAACTTGGTTCCAAGTTGGTTATGATCTCGACTCTTGGATTTAAAATCTAATTTCATGGAAATGGGCTTTGCTTTCATATATACATTATCAAGTAAATAAATAAATAAACATTATATCAGTCTGTGTATGATTGTCCGGTCAATGTGTATTTCAAAATTAGTAATGACAAGTATAATTATATATAAATTTAATCAAAATTACTATACAGTATGATTATATTAAAATACATTTTATAACTTTTAAAAAATTTTAAATTTAATTTAAATTACTCTTAAAATATTATTTGCCTAAATTTTAATCTCTCTCTCCTCTTTGTTAAATTTCTTCAAGCTTGACAGGTATACCCCTTGGTTATTAGCGGCAGAGTATTCATGTTGTCATTCAAGTATTCATGGTTTAATTTCTAGTTATGATGAATTTGTAGAAATTCTTTCTTCAAATGAGACACGAAATAAAAAAATGTAGGCTTCTTGGCCGCCCGTTGAGGGCACTTCCCGATTTACCTTGGTGGCCGGTGGAAAAAGTGTACGGGGTCGGGCCGGTCACTCTAGGGCTAATCAATGAGGCTAACTAGATTTATATTTGAGTTTGACAAGTATGATATTTTTTCATTCCGTGTGATTGGGCTGGTCATTGATGTGCGTAGACTTTATATACTTTTATGCATATTTTGACGCACATTTACATGCTTTGAGCATGCTTGATCTATGCATTTTTGTGCTTCCAGCTTTCCTTTTCAGTATATTTACTTTTTTTTCGGAGATCTGCTTTTGTGCATTTTCTGTACACAGGAGTCGAATTCGGTGAAGATCCTACGTTCTTGGATGAACTTGTGAGCAAAGCAAAGGAGAGAGCACCTGGCCGTGTACCAGACACGGCCCTGCATTGGTAGGGAGCCCTGGCCGTGTGGAGTGCAGAGGTCGTGTGGCAGCAACAGCAAGGGAAGAGGGCATGGCCGTGTGAACCTCACACGGTCGTGCCAAGTTTCTACACAAATCAGAGTTAAAGCCTTACATGGCCGTGTGGATCTACACGGCCATGTGAGGTTTTCCAGAATCCAGAAGTACCCTGGCCATGAGCAACACACGGCCGTGCAGCATTTCCAGAGATCAGAAAGACTTGGTCCGTGTACTCTACACGGCCGTGCCAGGACTCCAGAAGCTGAGACAGATCAGGCCGTGTAGATATACACGA
>JBBMJZ010385638.1:0-15362 GCA_037833815.1 Zingiber zerumbet | reverse complement strand
CCAGATTCCAGCCATTTAGCAATTTCCTTTTATTTTTAAGATTTTATCGTCTTACGTTAAACTTATGCTCGGGTTAAAAAAAAAAAGTACCGTATAAAATCCATATGTAGCTGTCGACGGACCACGTGTCTCCACAATAAGAAACTTAAATTCACACGTGGACACGTAATCATTGGGTTGATCGGTCAAACTTTTGACCCATCTGCCGCCGCTACCCCGGGGGTCAAACATTTAATGAGCGACGCCGTATTGAAATCGTATTTCAAAGGGAGCTTTTTCAATTTGCTCCAGAATTTGTTAGTTGTTTACATTTTCAGTTTCAAATTTTGATAATTTATGCTTTGCCCTAATTTTTAACTACTTAATGAAATTACTCTTCGCTAGCAAATTTATTTTATTTTATTTTATTTAAATCAGTGCATCATTTGAGAAATAATAAAATGGAGTGTGGAATAAAGAATGCTCTCATATCATATGGACATGATCACATGACTTGGATGGTACCGTATCCAGCTCTTTACTGTTCCTTTACTCCACGAGCTACCGTGGTTTGGGTGATGCTGTTTATTTCTGAAAAAATTAACATTTTTTAAAAATATATATATAATAAATCATAAAAATTTAATTTTGATATTGTTCCTTACCAGCCAGCCATATGACACGTTTTCTTCATCATCGTTCATTCGATGAGAAGAATGATGGCCGTGCAGCTGAAAGCATTCTTCTCCGACAAGCTTATATTGATGATTGATTCCTCCTATCCTTTCTTCTGAGGCAAGTAGTTTATATCACTACAGGAATTTGAGGGTCTTTAAAGTTCAAGAAAAGTAAGGGGAAAATAAATGAACTAAAGAATCTTAATGATGTTAGACAACAAAGAATACATACCTTGAAAAAAATGATGAGTGTATTAAAAAGAATGAGAGTGTTCTCCAAGGAATCCAGCCCCACTCCAACCTGAAAGAGCTAATCATCAGTCATTATTGGGGTCCAATGGCTCCCAAGTTGAATTAGTGAAAGAAAATTGTCAAAAATAAAAATAGGAGCAACATTATCTATTATTGATGTCCACACAATTGCAATAAGAGCAACATAAAAAAATAAAAAACTTGATGTCCAGACAATTGCAGAAAAGAATATAAACAGCTCAATGAGTGTATTCATGACTCATTTCCTTCCATGCCAACACTTTTTAGCAACTTTACAATACAGGAACTGGATGCATTCCTTTCTGCAAACTCAAAAAATATGAAATTGACAATCCCTTACTAGTGCTGAGTTTGTTCGGCCTTCTGCAAACCCTCTTAACACATGAAACTCATTTACAGACTTGCTTTAAATATAGTTTGTAGCAAGAAACAGGATACATAGAAACCAACGAGCACCATTTCCCATCCACTATCATCAAGATCAGACACATTCAGCTCAACATGGGGAAATATCAGATCATTAGAAAATTTTGCGAATGAAAGTTTGTTGAGCCACTAATAAAGGAAAACAGCTGTGGGTACAACGCTTTGTTATGTAGACCACTTCCATGGATTTGTTATGAAACTCGAGATTGAAAATGTGTTTGCCAGTTTTAGCATGATCATCTACTGTGTTGGCACCTCGATGCATGGGTGTTCATGTGGTTGAATTCTCGTGCAACAAGACATATTCCCGACTGCAAATAACATAGAATGATGTTATAAATCGCCGGTAGAATCATTAATAAAAGTTCTGATTCAAATAGAATGTGATTTCTGGAAGATAAATCTAAAACCATTAACATACCTGCTATTGCCAAACTTAATTGTATCCTTCTCAAAAAGTTCATAATAACGCTGTGGCTCAATGCGGTTATCCTACATAATCAAATAACAAATGAAACTGATGATTGTGGAATGGTTTGATTTGGACTCTTAATGCAGAATTTCAAATGAATATAAAACAGTGGGAAGTGATTAATCTTACATTGACAAAAGTTCCGTTTGTGCTCCCGAGATCCATCAAATAAGGTCTGAAATGGAATAAAGTCAAGAATCAACATATGATGTCATTATACTTAAATATCTTGCTTAACAAATTGATTAAACAAAGCTTCGTTTATTTTTGAGGGGGTATACTACCTTACTTGCTTTGACATCAGACCATCTGGTTGCTCCTTTTCCACAAGCCTGAACAAAAAAAACTAAATGGATTCACAAAAGATTTAAAAGCATCATCCAGGGATAATTAGGCTAGCAATCTAACCTATACTGAATAACTGCATGTTGCTTGCTACAAGATGGATGATCAGTTGGAATGTCTGCTACCCTCCTTTCTCTACCGAAAAGGTAGCAAGTCTGCCGGTGCACGTAGAGAGGCTCTGTTGATTGGGAACAATTAACACTTAAATTGGAATTACACTTGAATTTAAAAGCTCTAAAAGGAGTAAATGACCATAATAAATGGCGAAGTACTAAAGAGTGGCAATTTTAAGCTACCCATTTATGAGAGCATTGGTGAGAATTGGAGAGGAATTTAGCCCACATGTCAATGAAACTATTTATACTTTGAGGATGTGGCTTTAGTGATTCATTTCTTAGTTGATTTTCTCTTTATAAAGTTAAATAACAATAGATGGATCAGAATACCTGTATAATTATCACGTATTGATATAAAATTTAACATTTGACTATATTCTCAAGTAGAACCCAAAAATTGACATGAGAATCATAGCTCACTGAAATTTTTAATTAAGATTACAATTTATTCACATCTTTTGTATTTTACCCATTTAGCAATTTGTGATTACTCTATATTTCCCTTGCCCTCCAATTTTGCAAGCTATGGCAAATTTTAAGTACCAGTTGGTTTCAGGTAATGAGAGTTGCTTTGAGATTTTCCCCAACATGCTAAAAGCAAAATTTTCCTTTTTTATGCTTTACTTACTATTCATCTTGTTTACTCTTTTGTTCTTGTACCGCTTTGTTGTAGTTTCTTCTTTTGTCAAATGAAATCCTCTGTGTAACACTACCCTTTGTCGTATGAGATGATTTTAGTAACACTTTAAGTTTGTTTTATTAATTGGAAAAAAAAAGTATAAAATGCATATTTTAGCAATGCAGTATTTGCTTCTCTCGTATTTATCATCTTCATGGTTGTGGATAATTTCTGCCAAACTACTACTATGTGGGTACCTCCTAATATGTGAAAAAACACCCCAGAGATCATGATGTAGTAACTAATGCAAATTCTTAAGACAGCAGCAAATAACCTAATTAAATCCAAGGGTTTGTGTTTCATCAATAGCTTTCTTGAGAACCTAATACGGTTTCAAGCAAAGAAACCACCAGGATATGAGTAAAAAATTCTTGTCATGATGCATGCCAGGTTCTGGAAACTTCAGAGTATTAAGATATGTTCTTAAGACTGAAGCTGAACCAATAAAACTAGACAATATGTTCTCCATTGGAAAGAAGCACACCATTATTCATGCGTGATTACTAACAAGTTTATGATTCATTTGGATGAGATGTAAACTTACCATTGAGCATTTCTCCAGCCTTGAAAACATATAATCGCCATCTGATATCAGGCTTGCGAGCATCGGCAGGTTCATTAAATAATAAAGTAACACCTAAATAAACAAAACAAGCCAAAACTGAGAATTATACCAGAGAAAAAGTTAGCCTATGTAAGCAAATGTATATCAGAAATGAAGGTGAATGAAAGATTGTTTTTGTCTCTAGGAAATACCAAAAATGAATATATTTATAGATGTTCAATAGTTTCAGAAGAATTGTAACTGCTAAACAATCACCTCTAACTTTATTAGTCTCCTCAGCAAGCTTCCCAGACAGCTCAAATGATGGTTTTTGCTGCAAGAAAAAAAAAGGTGAAAATTTTACAAAAGCTCTTGAGCACATCATAAAAAGTAAATCTAAAATATGGAAAAATGAATTGGATGTACAAAATAAGACTAGCTAACTTGCATCATGGTCAAGGACATGATGGGTAGATACTCCAGCAGTCATAAGTGTTAAATGGTTTCTTATTAGTCAAGGGCATGGAGTGAAATCATTGTAAGTAAGACTTTAACATAAGATTATTTAACAGATATGGAGCGAAGGAACAATTTATCAGAAACCAGAAAGGTTAAAATCAATGAAAATCAGATGAGATTATTCCATGCGCAAAGAGGAAGTTTACAAGAAAAATGACTTTTATGTTACAAGTCTAAATGTTACAGCATGTCTTTCAAGTTTCAAGCAATTTGACCATCAATTGATCACTAGTGTATACCCAGATACATGGTTATACATAATGCACAATATAAAAACGCAAGATGATATATGACAATGCAAACCTTTTCTTTTGCTTCCAGTGCCTTCTCAGCTTCCTTCATCTTTGCAAGAGAATCATCTTCATTGTTCCTGCATGAAAATTTTTTTCCAAGATAAATTACAAGAACAATTTATCACAAACATAATGTAATAAACAATGTCTGTTTGGATTTATAATCTACAAACCAAGATAAAATATCTAGCTAACAAAAATCTTATAAGTTAAGAGATACAAAATTATAGAGGGTGTCTTATTTGATGGAATACACGCAAACCTGGAATATTCAGCCGGACTAGTCTTCCTCTCGACCTGAAACAAAAGATAAACTGGCTAAGAATTTATAAATAAATGGAGCAGTATAGATAAGATATCATGATATAAAGACTAACAATATACTATGCCGCGGATAAATAACATCAGGTAATATAACATATAGGTAAAGCATAAAAGAGAGGTAAGCAAATGAAAAGGCAATAGCAAAATGAAACCTTCAAATTAATTTAAATGTCAAATATATCAAATAAATAAAATACAATTAAAGAATTGAAGCAACCTATAACACTGCTAACGTTCAACATGCTCAAGACCTTAAAAACATTAATCACGATAGACTAAAATAAAGATTATATTAAGATTTAATGAGGACTCAACCTATAACTGTATTTAATAAGAATTATAAACGCAGACATATTGCATTGGTCCAACCAACCCTGCAGCATCATGCATGATGTTCAGTATAAGACTAGCATAGATTCATAGCTACAAACATATAATTATGACACTTTAAATCAAATGATAAAACAGAAATATAGATAAGGGGCAGATATCACCAGACACCTCATTACGGACTCCAGCTGTGGAAACCCTAGCAGGGGAGCGTGAACGGTGTCTTTCTCTATAGCTTCGTCCTTCGGGGGAATTTGCAGAATCATGGCTTGAAAATTTTGATAAACCGTCATTCTTCTCCTTCAATAATTTTCTTTCTTTGTACCTCCCCTTGTCGTTATCTTCCCGGCCAGAACTTCTCTCAAGCTCTCTATCTGGTACCCTATGGGTGTCCCTCTCTGCTTGAGCTCTCCGTAAGCGCTTGGTTCGCGGAGACGGCGACCTAGACATGCGGGAACTCTTCGGGTAACCAGGTGAAACATCTCTTCTAGAGGAGGCCTTCCGATGCGGGGAATGGCGAACTCTAACAGGAGGAGGAGTGGATCTGTCAGACGAGACCAGTCGCCTACGCTCCCTCCGTTCCACGGCAGACGTCATCCGGCGGAAGAGCAGCCGATCCTTCGGTTCGCCTGAGACGGAAGGGAGACCGGAGCTGTGCGCGGCGCTCTCGAATAAGGAAAGGAAGTGGAAGGATAAAAATTAAGCGACGAGAGAAAACCTAACTCGATCGGACTTAATATACCGCCCAGCAAATTCCAAAACGGATTTTTTCAGTTTTAATTTTATAGGATTATTTGTTTCTAAAAAAAAATCGAATTATAAGTATTTTCATTATTACAGTTATTTCAAATAAATAGAGATTAAATTTAAAAAACTATATTTTAATACTAAAATATATTTTTCTCATATAAAAATATCATAGGAAATTAACAAAAAGACTCATAATAAACAAAATCTAATCAGTTCTACAGTCTCATTATTTATCTAATTTAATTATATCAATAAAACATTAAAAATATCTTGTAATTAAAATTAATTGTCAAATCCAATTTACTACCAAACCTAGCAAAAAAAATTTAAATTTATAAAAATAAAAATTTTAAAATATGCATATTTTAATGATTACATTTTTTTCAAATAAATAGAGATTAAATAAAAATTAATCTTTGATGCCACAATATTTTTTTTCCAGTATAAACATATCACATGAAAAATCAAGAGACTTATAATATTAGTCATGAATGCAATGATCTAATCCTCTACGAAAAACTTCTTAATTTCATAGCATGACGCATTAAACAGACAGTAAACAAAGTCGTTATGTCCATACACTAACCAATAAAATAAGGTACTTAAAATCACAAGTTAATTTATCTTGACAAGATAGACATTTGCGTTGGTTGCTCCCTTTCTCCAACACACTTGAGCACAAACCCAAAACATGGAAGGAATTCAGTGTCATAGGCCAGCCAGCAACACAATTAAGTTCGATGTCAAAAACAAGACTTCATTTTGATGCCTCCCATGAAACATTGTCTTTGGCCTTTGTCTCTGCTGCACTGTAAAGATGAGGCAATATAATTATTGTGAGGTTTAGTAACTAGTAAACTGTCTGCAAAGTTAAAGAACACGGATGTGATCATGTTACCAGATCAACCATGTTCCTGGCTCACTGTACACTTTCACCGATCAATGCGGCTTTGATTCGTTCGACGGTGCACGCGATGAGGCTGTTAACTGTGGCGACAGAGCCGAGCGATATCTTGGCTGTTGGGACTGAATCAACCAGGATTTCAAATGCAACGGTGACAAGGGAGCCAGCTTCATGTGGTGGCACTGCAGCAGCAGTGCCTTGAATGGAAGAAGGCCCATCTGGTAGGATGACAAAGCCAGAGGGCAACAGTGCGACATAGTCAGGATCTCCACCATTAAACACCACATTCATAGCCACGACATCCACTGGGGCGTAGATCACGTAGGAGACAACTGCATCGGTGCAGCTCTCTTGCAGTATCAGCATGTTGCTCTGATTTGAATTCACGCTCTGCGATCAACATCACCAGATTAGAAGTGATCAGTCGATGAAAGGATAAACGTTGCGATCGAGCTAGCTGGCTCACGTTCACGCGGAGAAGAGAGACGCAGTTGCCGTGGTCTCGCCCATTGACTATGTGAGCCATTTCCTGAACAACGCCACCGTTTGAAAGGATATCCCACTGTAGATGCATCAATCAAAAGCATTATGAGTTTCATCTGGTTTATTCAAGCTTAATTAAGAGAGGAAATTTGAGTAAGTACCACATTGCGGGAGCTTTCATCGCGGAGGAAATCGAAGACTGTCTTGGGCATGACAGGAAGCCAGAAGGATTTAGCAGCATTAAGAAGGATCCCAGGAGGCCTTCCAGGATCATCAACACTCTTTCTTGTCATGACCCTCACATCCTCTGCGCCACTACCGGACAGAGTAGTCCATTGGTGAGCAGTTGAGGCGCTCACACCTCCGCAAAAGCTTTTGGCCATCCTTTCAGCTAGCTTTAGCATGCTCTTCCTCCCTTCTGCAGAGGTCGTCACTAAAATGCATGCCACAAAAACTTATTTGTCAATCTACGACACAAAAGCCATTGCATCTAACTAATCATCAAAAGGCATCACCAGTGATCTCCCTGGAGGGTACATTGCTAGCCATTACGCTCGCAAGTCGTTCGGATTGTCGATCCAACGTCCCCGTCCACCGCTTAGCACCGAAGGCTAGGCCTGAGCTGACTAAGGGCTTATACATTTCATGAACAGACCTATCATCGACTTCAGCATGCTCAACCCATGTAACCTGTACATGATGAAATTATATAAGTTACCCTACTTTTGCTGATTATGAGGGCATCATTAACTATTACCTTTGAGTATCCATTAGCCATTTCTTGAATGATGCAGCCAGAGGGCCTTCTCCTGCATCTCAAGACGGAAGCAGGGCGTAAGCTCTCCAAAGAGGCATCGACCACTGCCCAGGTTCCGTCGGCATGCCGCTTGCAGTAGCGCGCGAACAAGCTCTCCCGGGTTGGCACAAGAGGCGATGGCAGTTGGAATTCCGCAGACATCTGAACAAAGTTTAAGTTATGTTTCTAGACACAGCTGTAATCCTTCAATTAGCATCCATTGCCATGTTTGTCTAAGAGTATCTTAGAATTCTTACCAGTTGTAATGCGCCATCAAAATTGCCTGCTACTCCAGTTGATAGCACCTCCAATGTGATAGCTCTTGAAACAATGTCAGAGAATATATTCGACCATTGATTCTGTTCATGGACAACACAGATTGATAGACAGTGTGAGAAGCTAGCACATCTGTACCAATGCAGATGAATGAATCATGAAAAGAACAACACAGCTCTCACCACATCCATTAGCATCTCAACCAAGTTTACATGATTCATGATCACAGCAACGGTAGCGCGAGTCGCCTCTGATTTCATTCCCGGAGATTTGGGGGCGATGCCTCTCGGGAAGATCCTCGCGTATTCCTCTTCATTGAGAGTCTCAGTAAAGCCATCGATTCCAACTGCCCAAAGCGGCTCGCCGAGCTGTGCCATCCTCACCAACTCCTCCATGGCAGCCACCGCAAGCTCGACGAGCATTGGCTTCTCAATATCCATGTAGCTGGAGATGCTCTTCAGTAGCTCTCCTTCCCCGCCGAACAAATTGTCGATCCCAGGACCAAGGTCCAGCGACGAACGGGCAGAGAGTGGAGGAGAGAGCATGGGCCGAGAAGTTGCAGACTTGCCCACGTACTTGGCAGCTATGGCAGATATCCTATCAATCTGACAGGGTAGTAGTTAACTCTAGATCAGTATCAGTTTTAGCTATGTATTAATTGAATTAAGGTTGATGGAGAAGGTGATCGGTCGTGAGCTAACCTCCTCTCGCAGTCGAGAATTTTCAATTCTGAGATGGTGCTCGTCAAATGACATTTCTCCGAGGGACGCAGGGCCACCGCAGTTGGGGCACGAGGCATTGGCGAGTGCTTCCTTGTACCTCATGTTCTCAGCCCGAAGCTTGTCATTCTCCGATCGCAGGTGAGCATTCTCGTGCTTTTCTTGTTGGTTCTACGATAGTGAATCAAGTAGAGCAACATATATATAACCAGAGAGATCAATGAAAAGAAGATTGGACATCATTTTTGTTTGCTAGGAATTATAAACTATCCATAACTTAAACTCCAAAAAAAGCTTCTTCTTTTTTCTTGTTCAACTTAAGTGTTCTCCTTAGTTAATCTTCATGTATCAAGAGATAATGGATTTGTGATTTAGGTTTAGATCACCTTCATTTGTGTGCGCTTGTTTTGGAACCAGAACTTGATCTGAAGTGGCTCCAGCCCCAGCTCTCTACTGAGCTCCTTTCTCTGTTTGTCATCAGGATGAGGACACTCCTTGAAGAAACTGCAGCACAAATTAACATCATTTTTTTTTGTAAATAATAGAATCAAATAGCAAACAGAGAGATCAACAAATTCAAAAAAAAAACTTAAAAACAATTACTTCTCGAGTTCTTGTATCTGGTGTTGAGTGTGACGGTGGTAGTGCTTCCTCGGCCTCTGCTGCTGCAGGCCATGCCCCTGCTCCTCCTCCTCCGAACCTCCGCCGCCACCGTCATCATGCAAAGACTTGCTCTCCATTTCCTCCCTGCTCATCATCATGTTCTCCATCAGCTCATCGCGATATTGCATCGAAAACTCTCTCCCCATGTCCATCAAACTTGCCTAAAACATCTAGCTCAAGTTAGATCTACTCGAGTGAACTCGAACTGTAATCACAACAACATTGTCCCATGAATGCTAACCTGAGTGAGAGATGGAGTGGAACCGAACCCAGCAGTATTGCCGGAGGCGTTCATCGTCCAACTTCTGAGGCGGTGGAGGCAGCGCGCGGCATATCTGTCGCTCTTCCTCCTCTTTCAGTGAAAAGCGAGAGGCAGCAGCAACAGCTATATGGCAGAGTTGATCCAACCTTGGTTAGAAGAGGATTAATTCATGAAGAAATAAATCATGGTTAAAAGAGAAGAGAAATGGTGAGAATTTGAGGAAGGAAGGAAGAAGGAAGGAGAAGAGAGGAGGAGGAGAGTTATTGCTGGCTGCATTGAAAGAGTGCAATTGCATTTATGAAGAGGCTGCTGAGCGGTGTAATTGCGGAGAACTGCATGGTGGAGAAGGAGATAAATATGAGAGAGATTATAATGCTTTTTTTTTTTTTTTGAAAAAAAAAACATGAAATCCAGCAAGAAAGCTGTTTACTAGAGAGATTGACTTTTATACAGTTTGATCATGTGTTTACTATGATATGCATGCTATCTACATAATAACTTTGCATGCGCATGCCATGCAGTGTAATTAAGATTGAAAAGACTCAAGTACAGAGATGATTAGTGTTATAAAGTCTGGCATTAAACTGTGATTAAATACCCAGATTTCTCCTGAGAGAAATCAGTCATTAATGAATCCTTTCAAACCATTTCTGCATAAATGTGATGAAATTTCTGGAATGTAAAGGTAAACACGATTCAATAAATGCTTCCTGAAGTGTTTTTATTACATCTTAGAGATGTTGGCTTTAAATATTGTACAACTTCATGATGCAGCTGGTAAAATAGTTTCCTATTTTCTATCTTAATCTCTCCAAATATTTTATTCCAAATTTCCATTATATTTATTATTATTATATATATATATATGTATTGTGTATTTTACAGCTCTGAACATTTAAGGCCTCTGAGTGCCACAGCATGCATTGATGGAGAAGACTTCAAAGCAAGCTCATAGCCATTTAAGTCTCCCTCTGCAATCTGCATCCATGTATACTCTGTCACTCATACATGTTTCTTATATCTATTTTGCTAACGAGATGTTATTTATATTAAAATTTATTTTTATGATAATTTTAGTGTAATAAATAAACAAAAAGTGTGTTTGGTTGTTGCAAAATGTTAAGTCTACTGCTCTATCTGGTTTTGGATTTGTCTAGTTCATAGTTATGTACTTGGGAACAAAAGTCAAAAGGAGGTTACTTTCTTTTCGTTTCTATATGATTTTTCTTAATTATCTTGCCCATTTGTTTTGTTCTTTGTGAGAGTCAAACCAAAAAGTTATGTCACGCAACCTTTTACCATTTTAAAATACTATAAATTCTCCAATGAGTTCATTGGGAAAATGGAAAGATCATGGCCTTCATAGATCGGATCCCAATATTGATTTTGACGAAACAAGCTTAAGGGCTTTCCTTCAAGTGATGAACATACGTAGCCAACAGATTTGACTAAAAGAAAGCTGCTTCAAGTCAAGAAGAGTAGATTACAAAGAGTCAACCATGGCTTCTGTGGCACAGAGAAGGAATTCCAATCCCAATTCTGATAGTCTCCATTCAAAAGTATGCATTCAGCAACTTTGAAGTGGCTGTAAAATGACTGCTGTGTGCCTACAAGAATCTGTCCATGCAAATACAGCACAGACCTCTTTGAATTCAAAGTTATATGGCCATATTTGAGCCAGAAAGGAAAACAAAAAACAAAAAACAAAGACTCATCATTATATCTACTTGAGCACACTGTTCATTGATCAACCACACAACTCATCAATGTGCCAATTCAGCTTTCAGCAAAAACCAAATTGCAATAAATGGTTCCTGGTTAGCTGATGTTTATGCTGTAGACTTGACATTGAGGGAATTAAGTTGGTGAAATTAGTGTTAGGAACACTTGGGGCAGTCTAGCTCACAGACAAGTCTTACTCTGAGACTGAGAGATCATGATTAGTTGTTCAGGATCTTAAAAGACAAAAAAATCAGCAAAATGTTTTCAGCTGCGTATCTTCTCTTGTGTGATGTGCATGCACAAACACTAAAATCATAAACCATTACAACCCGATATCAGAAGTAGCCATGAATTAATTCCTTCCTCTCTATAATAACAAGCAGCTGCACAATAAGATTTGTATGTAACTGATCTCAAATACTCGACACTAAAAATGCTTACTGTTGTAAAAAAAGGACAACAATAAAACTCTTTACTGAGTTAGCATCCAAAGTAGATCTTTATGCACAAGATTAACGTGATAATTAACTTTTAAAAAAAAAATCTTAGAAATTCAAATAGATTGTGATACCAAATTGTCACGCGTGCTTTATCGGAACGGTAAAAACTATCAGCTTCAGATGAAATGGCATTTCAAACTGCGGTTGTTTTATTGCTTGTTTGTCATGCATTAGAGTAGATGATATATTCTAATCTCTCTTCTTATTTTTTAAAACTGATATGAGGGTAAAAATTGACCAAATGCAGGGCTTTTAAGAAGCTTCAAATTTTGCATTCTAAGTTGAAGGATGACTTCAAAAATTAGGAAACTAATAGATTGGTAAGAGCAATGAAAATTCTCAAGTTAATTAGCTGATTGAACTTTGACCGTTTACAATTTACATTTCTGCAGGCTGCTGTTAATCTTACAACACTGAAAGGAAAGCAAATTAAAGGTTTAAATCGAGACATCTCGAGATGCTCTTTCCACATATCTATAAAGATAACTCAAGAAAAGAAATGTGTCACTGACGACTTAGGTATGTTTGTGTTCGGTGAGATTTTACATTCATATAGTGGTTCATATTTCACACAGACTTTCTTCACTTAATTTCCAATTTAAAATACTTCAAGAAGTGAAATTAGGCTATAGTCTATGACTGTAACTAATGTTTATGTTGTAGACTTGCCATTTAAAGATTTATTGAAGGAATTAAATTGGTGAAATTAGTGTTAGGAACACTTGCAGGGTCAGTCTATCTCACGGACAAGTTTTACTCTGAGACTGAGAGATTACGATTTTAAGACCTTAATAGACAAAAATTTCAGCAAAATGTTTTCAGCTGCATATCTTCTCTTGTGTGATGTGCATGCACAAACCCTAAACCCCTAAAACCTTAAACCATTACAAACCGTTAGAAGTAGCCATAAATGCATGCCTTCCTCTCTATACTAACAAGTTCTCCCACGTGGTCTAGAAGACGAGGAACACGTTGAGCCTGATATTGAGTCATACCAAGCCCATGTTGGACAAATCTAGGATTAGACCGAGCCTAGGGAAATGTTGATCTCTCGACATCAGACTCACGTTGTTCCTTGATCGAAACCAAGTTTTTACACCATATGTACATTGTCCTCACTTGACCCTTCCAAGTGGTTGCAGGTTACAGATATCCAAATAGCCTAGGTCCATCAGTGAGGTTTGATCAAATCCGCTAATCAACATAAGCAGGTGTGATTGGATTAGTCCTGTGAATTTTTAAGGTTGCAAAGAGTCCAACGATGCTTTCCATTACTTATTTTGGGTTATCCGGAGGTGCTATGATGTTACTTACGCAAGGGAAAGAAATCTCTTCATGCGATATTTGAATAGAGATTGCAGAGAAAGCGCAGGAAGAGGAGTTCAAATCCTCGCAATCCCTGATCTCCTACTGGTCCCTTCCTCCATTTGCATGCTGGATCACGGCAGGAATCCGGTCAAAATTGGCTACAATCTCCCCTAAGTTCACCTTCTCACCTAAGTTATAGTTTGGGTTGAGCCAGACGGTTGGAGGCCGCCGGCGGTTGGGCAGCTCGCCCACCGTCAGCAACCTCCTGGCTCGACCCAAACTATAATCTAGGTGAGCAGGTGAACCCAAGGGAGATCACAATCAATTTTGACAGAATTTTGACTGCAATACGACGTGCAAATGACGGAAGAGACCAGAGATTGCAAACCAAAGGATTTGCTCTCTAGGAAGAGGGGGGATTAAAGAGAAGTTGTCTCTAGGTTTAAATGAAAATAAATTTTTATTCAAATCAAAACTCAACTTAACATATCATATCTTCTTTATTACAAGAGAACTTCTATTTAAATAACCTAATAAATAAGAAAAAGTCACAAAAGAAAAGTCGCAATAGAAAAAAAAACTACTCTTTAAAATAATAAAATCTAAACTAACTTTAAAAAAATTAATCCCAAAAAAATAAAATCTATATTAATTTTTAGAAAAGAAGACTAATTCTAAAAATTTGAAACAAATAAAAAAAAGACAAAAGACCAAATCTAGAGTTTTAGAGATCTGGTTCATGTAAACCATGACGCTGCAACATGGTCGTTTCCTTAGGCATGGTTTGGCTATGAATGACAATTTCACCCGAATCCGATGGGTAATCCAACATCCGACCCAAATGGAAAAGGATAAGGAAATTTTTATATCCGATATAGTAAATGGATATTCGGGTATGGATATGGAGGCGGATGTGGTAAAATCCTACCGATACCCTACTCGATACCCGATATATATATATATATATATATTAGCTTCATTTTTTATCAGGAAAGAAAACTTTAGTCCGCTTTCCGTTTTAGAAAAATATGTAGGATCGAAAAGAATTTAGATATCTCCATAATGACATGATATTGTCCACTTTGGGCCTAAGCCCTCATGGTTTTGCTCTTGGGCTCTCCCCAAAAGGTCACATACCAATGAAGATATCTTTCTCTTATAAACCCATGATCTTTTCCATGTGTTTTCAATGTATGATTATGTTTACAACCTTGCAACTCTAACAGTTTGTTTTAAAAAGATTCTTGTAAAACTTTTAGCTAAATGAATGTTTTAAAAAGTTAAGTTTGAAAAGCTAAGTAAGGAAAAGTTATTTTGACTTTTAAAAGTAACTTAGCTAAAGTAAATTATTTAAGTTTGAAAAGTAACTTAGCTAAAGTTGAGGAAATACTTAGGTAAATCTTTGAAAACCTGAATTCGAAAAAGGCTTTGTTGAAAAATATTTATTTAAATTCTTTAAAGCCTTTTTTAACACATATTTTGTTAATTTTGAAAGTCTTTTTGAACAAAATAAAGTTAAATTTAAAAACCTTTTCGAAAAAATACTTAGCTAGATTTTGAAAATAAAATATTAAATCTTGAAAAACCTTTATGAAAATATTATTGAATTTTAAAAAACCTTTATGAAAATACTCAGCAGTATTTAAAAAAACTTTCAAACACTTAGTCAAAGTTGAAAAACTTTTTGGATAATACTTAATAGTTTTTCTAAACACTTGTAAATTTGAATTAAGGTCATTTTCACATAAATTCAAAAAGTCCTAAAGCCCAAGCATGAGTAAATTAAGCACTTAATTTTCTTGGCTATGTTAGAGTGTATACTAAAAGCCTAGCTTTTGTAAATATTTATTTTTAATAAAAGAATCACATTGGTCAAATTTCTATATTTATATGCTAAGTGTAGTCGTTCAATTAGTTTATATTGTAGATAACATGATGTGTGGTGTCACACACAGAAGATCATGTTATCAGTTCCTTATAAATTATAAACAGTAGCTCACGA
>JBBMJZ010385630.1:0-15362 GCA_037833815.1 Zingiber zerumbet | reverse complement strand
ATACATATTCAATAAAAATAGATTAATTATTGAATCGGATCTTAAAAAAAAAATCAGCAAATATTATCTTCAAAATATTGAATTCTCCGTGAAATTGGGATGGACTTATTTAGTCGTGTGGTTTATTTAGATTAGTAAAATTTCATGAGATCATTTAAATCTTTTCCCGTCCTCTGCCCATCCCCGAGCCTGCCCCCTCTTCCACTCCTCACTTCCCGATGCCCCCGCCCCGACCTCCGCACGCGCGCGGCGCCCATCAGGGCCGCTGGTAACTGAAGATTTTATTCTATCTCGCAGCAGCATCTTTCTCTCTAACTCTCGTTCCAGCGGCAATCCCCTCCACTGGCAGGCAGCTGACTCCTCCTTGCCAGCGCCGTTGGCGAAGCCCCCTTCCCTACTCCCATTTCCACATTTGGAACTGATCCGTTGGCCTTTTGGATCGCAGTGCAAACGATCACAATCAACTTGGGGGTAAGGACTAAGGATGCGGTGAGCGTTTTCCTCCCTTGTATTGTTGAATGATTATTTACGATCTAATACCTGTTATTTATTCAGATCTGATTGGTTCAATGTTTCTCCATCATCGTAATCTCATCTATTGTTTTCTCGTTAAGAAAAGTATTAGGTAGTATCTCTCGCTTTTATTTCTATTTTAGACTTGGAATGGGTATTGATGTTGATGTTGGCTTTGTTAAATTGGGTATTTAGGGATTGGATGTTATTGTACATCTATGGCCTCCTTGGTTGAGGAAATTATTGGGTGAGAGTGTATACCACTTTTATTTATATTTTAGAATTGAAATGGCGATATTATTGATGTTGGTTTTGTTATAAATTGAAAATTCAGGGGTTGGTTGTTAATATAGTGTGTTTGCTGTGAAATAAATGTTAAAAAAATGAATATACCAAACCTAAAAGTAAAAAACTTCTTTTGAGGTTGAGGCAACTATCAATCAATCATTAACTATACGGATGATAGTTCATGTGAATATATATACCCTAATTTACCAAAAGGAGCACCTAACTTTCTAAATTGACTAAAAGGTGTATCACACTTTGGTAATTACCAAAGGGTGCACTAATATATCTAATCTTCTTGTTTTACTCCTCGTGACCATTTTAGGTTCTTTAGATTTCTAAAATTTTAAGGAATCCAAATATTCTCTCCATTACTATTTTTGACTTTATTAGGGGTGGTTTTAAAACAAATAAATTTTCTTTTTTTTTTCATGGCTTGATATGGGGAGATATCAGACCCAACGTGGGCCTAATCTTCCATAACAGATCTGAGGAAAAAATTTAAAAAAAAAAAGAGAAAAAGAGAAATTATTTTTTTTTCAAAACTTTGAATCACCACTAGGAATGCCAAAAATAGTAATAGAGAGCATATTTGGACTCCTTGTAATTTTAGAAATCCACTGGACTTGAAATGGTTGCAATATGAGGTTTGTGCGTTTTTCGGTCGAAACCCATCGACCTAGAAACATTAGATTGTAACCATTTTAGGTCCTGTGTATTTCTAAAATTGCAAGGAGTCCAAATATGTTCTCCATTGTTGTTTTCGGCTTCACTAGTGGTGGTCCAGATGTTTTAAAAAACTATGTTAGTGAATAAAAACCCAAAAGAAATCAAGAATAAAAAAAGGGGAAGGATTAAAAATTAAACAGGAAAAAAACGAGAAGCAGTTAGATTTATAAAACTGATGGTAGTGAATAAAACAAAGGTGATTTGACAAATTTTTAAAAAAGAATATACAATTATATAATTTAAAAAAGAGAGATGACAGAAAAGGATTAAATGTGATAGATCCAATGTTTTATTTTTTTATAATCTTCTTTAATTTTTCTTCTTTTGTTTCACGTTCATGTACGTTCATATTATATCTTTTCATCTTTTAATGATTATGATTATGATTATGATTATTATGAGATTTATTATTGTTTGTTTTTTTTTTCCAATATTTGGCCTCTCAAGAACCTGATGTCTTCTCCTTGTTTTGGATGGAATGATGGACTACATAGTCTCATCTTGACATTTCTTTCATAAAATAGATGATTGCAACTTTTGATCTTACTTATGGCTTTACTGGTTGCATATTGATGAGTAGATACTAGCGCATTAACTAGTTGCCTCGTCTTTTGAAGTTGGAGAATAATTCTAGATTGACACATCCACATTTAAAGGAAGCAAATTGGATAATAATTGGGGATTGAGATTTTAAATTTGATTTTTATCATTTGGCAAATTGTCACATTAATTTGGTTAAGTTAAAGTTATCACATTTTTCTCCTTTGATAATTAATTATTTACAACTATGGTCTAACGTGATTTCCTATATTGGGATATGTATTTCCTAGTTTTTTTAGAGTTGGATTTATTAAAAAAGTCTCCATAGTCCCTAAAATTGTAATAGTGAATAATAATTTCACTTGATTTCCTCTGTGAGAATTTCTTTTGTGTGCGGTTCATTACTGTGCTACATCAAATATCAGACTTTATACAACTTTCTTCAATATTAATTCCTCATCTCAAGAATAGAGATGGATGTTGAATCGTAATGCATATCTTTCACTCCATAACCTTTGCAAATTGGTGATCTTTGCTAACTTCAGATCTTGCATTGTCTTTAAAATTAAGGGGACTTTAACTGAAGGGGTGCCAACCAAGCTGCATTATTAGTTTCATTTGAATAACTTTGGCAATTGTTGGTGCATCCGGACGTTGGATTTCGACCATGCATATGTGGTATCTTTGGATAACATTTGGCACCTCATCTAGAGCTACCTCATCAATCTGACGACGATGATTGTCTACCCTTGTCTTGAACTTGGTGTTATAAAAATTGGTCTGTGTTTCCAATTTCCCCCCAAGCTCTTCTAGAATTGATTGATAATCTGCGTTTCACAATCTGAAGTGATGGATCAAAGAAGTCCATGTCAATGCACGATCTCCTCAAAGTAAAGATGAACAATCTAGACAATATCTATAGTCTTCTTGAAAGCTATAAAATAGGCCATTAGAATACGAGGTTTGTCGGTTGCGGAGTAAACCCATTCCCTCTTGTTCACTAGCCTCTAACTGATAAATCCCAACAATGCTATTAGTAGGAGTAGTAGTATCAACAAATTCCGTTTCTTCATCGAGAGCAAGTAATGACTCACCATTGTTTTCATCATTAATGGATCAAGAGTGTTAGCTTCGAGGTAGACACTCTTGAAGTCTTCAATGACATTGCATGATGTTGCATCGTCATTAATCCCGTCCGGAAGTTGAGTCAGATGTGGGTGCCAATAACAAGGGCAAGAATGTTGACAGGGAGAAGACTTGGGCCCGGGACCTGAGGGTACGTCGCAGGCTTTTCGCCTTCCCACAGAGGGGGACGACCGGAGCTAGGACCACGAACCTGTGGACACCATAGACCAAGCACCCGGGAGTGTTAGTGCGAGAATCAGGGAAGAGGTCCCAGATGCAGACACTCCAATGCTCAAGTCAAAAGCAGTACCATGCAAGAAGAAGATGAAGTAGTACTGTAGTAGATATGTGTGCGTGCGCCTTCCTTTTATACTCTCTCATAACCTCTGTAATTATGAGGCATAAAGAATGTCGGGTGCCAGGGTATGTTGGGTGATAGAGCATGTACAACGAATTCCCATTAGGTAGAGGAAGGTTTCGCTTCATGCATGTGGCAGAGCATCAGAATATTCCCCGGCGAATAACTGTTATTCTTTGACAAGTAGTTGCGATTCCCTGATAATGCTGTCTCCTAGCAATAGTTCGACTGGTGTGGAATCGACAGGTAGTAGACTGGGAGCTGTGCCCATAAGAAATGATGGGACTTTGCCTTGGGGTCCGAATAGCGTAGAGCCGGTTGAGAGTAGATTGGGAGCTGTGTCCGGGAGAAGTGGGGGGACTGAGCCTTAGGGTCCGACTGGCATGGAGCCGGCTGGGAGTAGACTGGGAGCTGTGCCCAGGAGAAGTGGGGGGACTGAGCCTTTCTGACCGGTATGCAGTCGGCCGGAGTAGACTGGGAGTTATGCCTAGGAGTGGGGGGACTGAGTCCTGGGTTCGACTGGCATGTAATCGACCTAGAGTAGACTCGGAGTTGTGTCCAGGAGAAGTGGGGGGACTGAGCCCTGGGTCCGACCGACATGTAGCCAGCCGGGAGTAGACTGGGAGCTGTGCCCAAGAGAAGTGGGGGGACTGAACCCTGGGGTCTGATTGACATGTAGCTGGCCGGGAGTAGACTGGGAGCTGTGCCCAAGAGAAGTGGGGGGCTGAGCCCTGTGTCCTGACTAGGGCCTAGGTTGGTCGGGACTGGATTGGGATTAGTTATGCCGTGTGGGGGACTAAGTCCCAAGGGAACCCCTGCCTACGACTGCCATCTCTTCTTGACTTTTGGCCGCCACATTAGCTTACCTCCTCATACTCTTGGGACCCTCTATTATACACCATATCAATTATAAATTTGATTGTTAGGAACAACATGAATTTTCATAGCTTTCGCACCAGTATCCAGAAGTTTCTCACTTCAAGGCTTCCTACTTCGTCAATTTCTTCGGTACCTTTAACTTTCTATTCCTTTGCATCCGTAGATTGAAAAACCACAAGTTTAGAATTTTCCTCTACTTCATGAGACTTCTTCTCCGCACTGTCCTCTAATATGGCATGAATTGCATTCTCAAACAACCCATCATCCGGAACCTTACCTTTCTCCTTGTCTTGGATAGAACCCAAGGATGAAGGTCCTTACTCTTCAACTTTTCCGCTAATGACACCTTTGTTGGGGGAATTATCAGTGCTCAAAACCTGCACCATGCTGTTATCATCAACCTGGGTAAGGTTCGATACTTCATGAGCCGAGTTAGATTTTCTATCTCCCTCGACGAAAGAAGGAACTGTGCCACCTACGTCGGCTAAACTCATAATATCTGCAGAGTCCTCATCTTCTACAAGATATGCTGGGTCTCACCCTAGTCCCCAATGCATAGTCGCTGAAGTAAGGGTTGAATGTAACCAAAGGGAAGGAAGTGACACTTTCATCTTCTCCCTATCTGTGATCTTGGTCTTGCTTTGTTTCTCTCGTGAACGCTGCAACTGCCCCCACCAATTTCATTTTCACACGACATGTACTTCCTTATAATAAAAAATCCTCTCCACAACGTACAAGAAAACTATGGAAGGTCAACTGGAAATCCGCGATCTCCGTACCATTCCTCTCAACCATGGCTTTCACGATTGTGATAGGGTTTTCAAAAGTGAAATCAGAATTAAGATAAGGGAACTTACGACCTTCAAGGTCTCGTGCTGTCAGATGCTGAGTTAATTTTGCGACTTGTATCTCATCCTAGATGCTATGATCATGGTGCAGGGCTTTCTCAATCAGATCCTGCCTGTTACGACCATGACCACGACCATGACGACCATCCATCTGATCTACTAAGCTCTAATACTAATTGACGCTAGACATAATAGCAATTATTTTGGAGGTGGAAGTTAGAGAGGAATTGTAGAGGAAACAAGACACGAGAAATCGACAAACGAAGATAAATCACTGTTTGTAGGTTTTATCGAAAAAAGAGTTTGATTCAATAACAAAGATAATGTCTAAAACAACTAAATAGACGTTTAAATAGACCCAAAACCTTAACTTGCAAAAGACGGAAATATCCTTGAACCCTAGAATCGAAAATTATTAAAAATAGTAATAAAAATGTTCGGAGCCTTCGAAAAGGCTCTAAATGATATTTTTTTAACCCGAAATTGGTCAGTTACGGATTCCACTCGGTAACAAATATAGATTTCTAAACAATCTTCGATTTGGCTCGTAGAACATCTCGTTCTAATACCCAAATTAAAAGTTATGGCCTGTTGAAGCTTAGACCCTCCTGCATTAGGTGCTAAGGGCAGTCCGGTGCATGAAGCTCTTGCTAATACGGGTCTCGAGGAAGGGTCCACAACCTTACCTTGCTTTGCAAGAGACTGTTTATGTGACTCAAACCCATGACCTCTAGATAACACGATAACAACTAAAGGGGTGCTTAGTAAAAAAAGTATATCGAGTCTTTTGAAGATTGTCACTGCCTCCATTTTTTAAGATATGTCTCTTTAGGATTGTCACATACCTTAGTCTAGAGTGTCATGTTGTTGAAGTTTATTTGTTTCTACTTTAACCATCGTCATGTTCCTCATGTGTCTAGTTTTTTTTTTGTGAAATTTTTTATTTATGCAACGTGCTAGATATAGATAATATCTATGATCAGCTTGAGGGTTATTTGAGTTACTAAGAGTCACTAGTATGGATTTGATCACACATGAGGTATTATTTTATAGCATGTTATGTTTTTATCCTATATATGTAATAGTCCACTTTTAGGAATAACAATATAATTTTCTCTCTGCCAACTAAATGAATAATGGAATCAAGTTAAGATTAAGTGTGCTTCTAGAGTTGATGCAGTTGGAGAAAACTTAAGAATAAAATAATATTTTATATCAATGTTGAATAAGTAATCAAGGTGTGAGTTTACTAGCTTATTCAGTATTGCCGTTTATAGAGAAGATCACGTTCTCTTCTCTCAAGGACGCTAGAGATTGGTGGATCTATTGTAATGGGCTGTGAAGTACTGCTCACCTATGGATGGTCCCGTGTGTATGGCATTGCCTCAAGTATGGAATTGCCTCAAGTTTACTTTTTACACTCAGCAGCATTTGCATTAATTCAACAGTTATCTAGGATACCTTATGACGCACTGAGGCTGTTCAAAAGATAGACTTGGATGTAAATATTTTATTGTCAGTGAGTGAGGATTTGGAAGCAAGCATGCCTCACTTATGCTTAAAAATATGTTGTATAACATTGAAGCCTTATTGTTTACTTGGTGGCAATTCTTTTCCTTTTTCAGATGGACTGCGGTGATCATGCTGAATATATTTCTGGATACCATGTGAAGCCAGGGCAAGAAATCCCTTCAGAATTAGATAGTCTTTCTCAGCCAAAGGGGGCTTTGTCATCCCATCTTCAGCATACTGGGCCTGTAGAACAACTGAGCAGAACTGGATCTCCTGGCGCAATAACAACCATGATTGGGTCTTCAGTATCCTTATTGGGTTCTAGAGGCCCAAAATCTACAAATGGAAATAGCAGAGGTGATTTAGCAGATTCTGCGAACATATTGAATCTGAAACCAAATTCTTCTTCCCGATGTAACTTTTCTGGTGAAGCTAACAGACATGTTCACAAGGTATAAATTGTGTTTCTACAGTTTTACAAACTTAATTTTTAGTTTCTGTCACTCATCATTATGCTGCTGTATTTGCTTGTAGTGCTTCACATAATACAATGTTGAGTAGTATGCAAGGCGAACAGTTGATTATTTTGCCCACAGAGCTAAACAGTTGAATAAGTGGTTATATTAAAATTTAGAATATTGTACGTATCTTCTGTATCTTTGATGTGCACAACCGGTTTATCTAATAATATTCTAGTTGATGTACATATTAGGCACATTCATCTATTAGTACAGACAACTATTCAGCGTATCCCAGTTTAATAAGTATAGGTTGTACATTAGTTGACATTCAGTTTTTCAAATCAAGATTGTTTATACAATTTGGCTTTTGTGTCTTATGCATTTTGCCTTCTAATCAAAGCTCTTAGTGTTTCAATCTCTTCTTTGAAGCTAAAACACTTCATATTTGTCTCAGGCTCAAAATCTGACTTCTCGTTCTCAGTCCATTGAAGCCACTCGAGGTCATTATAACTCACAAACAATCACTTCAATTTCTCATGAGCGACAGGTTGGGCTTCTTATTAAACAAAATCATACTAAACCAATAGAGACCAAAGAGACTGTCTTTGGCTATCAAAAATTTGGAAGGAGTAGTAATCATGGATCATACAGAAACACTCGAGATTCAAGTGAGAATGTTTGGGGTCCACGGGCTAACAGAGACACATACAAGAGGTCTTTTGGCTCAACGAATGGAAAATTGTATGCAAATCAGCTTGTGTGCAGAAATAAATATAATAAGCTAGATTTTCAGAGTAAACATGACAAGGCCAAATTCTTCATGATAAAGTCATTTAATGAAGATGATATTCACAAAAGCATCAAATATAATGTGTGGACAAGTACTCCACTAGGTAATGAAAAGTTGGATGCTGCATTTTGGGATGCACAGGGATTAATGGAGAAGGGTTTAAAGTGCCCAATTTTCCTGTTCTTCTCTGTGAGTAACTAGACCAATATTTTTTTGAAAAACATTTAACATTTAGATTCTGTAATGTTTTTCAACTAAAAACAATTTCCTTTCATACATCTTCTTTAGGCATTAGACATGCCACAGGACATAACTTAGAACAGTTTGCTAATAATTATTATATTGTATTGCATCTTGTTCTATTATTAATCCTATCATAATTAATTTTCTATATTGTTTGAATAATTTTGCTTCTGCAACCACATTTCCATTACCTGATTTCTGTCTCGATTCTTTTTCTATATGAATTGCATATAACTTGTCCCAGAATTATCTTTTTCATTAATGAGACTCCATTTCTTCTTTTTAGTTTAAACAAACCTTATAGGGTTCAGATAAAGGTTATCGGTATTGCTTATATGATTCTCTGATTGAGTACCCATGGTTCATTCTTGTCATTGATTACAGGTGAATTCCAGTGGCCAGTTTGTTGGGTTGGCTGAGATGCTTGGACCTGTTGATTTTAACAAGAACATGGATTTCTGGCAGCAGGAAAAATGGAATGGATTTTTGCCACTCAAATGGCACATTGTAAAAGACATACCAAACCAAATGTTTCAGAATATTACACTTGAAAACAATGGAAACCATCCTGTAGTTTTTAGCAAGGACACTCAGGAGGTATTATTTTCCCCAAATTTTATAAGCATAAAAATAAATGTCCTTGTTTTGAAACCCTTTCAGATATGAGAAGCATCTGATTAATAAACAACTTAATCTAGAACTGCATGTAGAAACTTTTTAATACTTGTATAAACTGTAACATTGGAATTTACCATTTCTAATTTACAGTCTCCATTTGGAACAAGTTATTTCAGGTTGGGAAGGTTAATAGAGAACGTTAATTGCAAAATGAATTATAATATGTATTTAAGATGGCAACGGTAATCTGCAAAAATGGTTTTGGTTATTAGAGATTTCCTCGAGAGAACCCTTTTTAAGTTAGTGAGGGCAAAATAGAAATATTATATTGTATCGTATTTATTAAGCGATAATTGTTGCACTATATTGGATAATATAAAAGATTGGGTCATAACATTTGATTACTAAATACTCACGTGAAATTAAATTCGTAACACATATAATTGTTAGCGCTAATAATTCCAACACATTCCTTGGAGTTGGAGCATAATATTGGATGCCCAACTTGTTGCGTAGAATAAAAACTATTGCGAAAGTAATAAATAACTGATAGAATGCTCGACTTAGATGAAAACTGAAATATTGTTGTAGTGGTTGAGAAACTTGATGGTTGATTATGCTCTCAAATGATCTTCAATGAGAAAAAGTTGACAGTTGGACCTTTTGAACATGCAAGTTGATCAGCTCTTCAAATAATTGAAACAATCTTCTCCCTTAGCTCATTGAAATTGAAGACTGAGATTTTGAAGTTCAAGAATGCAAAAGATCATGCATATGAAATAACAAAAAAGACAAACTGAAGATGTTAATTGATGGTGAAATTTGAACATTTAACTTGAGGTGAAGAGGAAAGGATTTTCCTTGTTACTGCAACTTTTCTTTTTATCCAGATGTGCCTCTGCCTTTATGGATTTTGTACTTCTCTCAAAATTGCCCCTTCTTTTATTTCTTTAAATAGGAATATGCTCTATTTGAAACAGAGAAGTTCTTCCTTTTCGTTGCCAAATCTGATACAACTGAAGGCAGTGAAGAACCATCTTTGAATTCAAATTTTTTAGATCAATCAAAGTTGACAAACATCGTCTTTTGCTTGTCCTTGCCTTCAGTCAAAGAGTTGATCGTGTTTGAGTGGGTGAAACCATTGAAGATGGTGAAAATATGGATTATAAGGATGGTGGAGACTAGAGTAATTACAGAACTGGTGATGGCCCATAAGGTGGTTTGGATATTGCAAAAGAACAAACTTAAGTGAATCTGGATGATGTTTGACCATGGACGCTGATTAAGAGAGAGGTAGATCATGACAAATTCAATAATTAAAGTGAACATGTTGAGGCAGAGGATGCAAGCTTTAGAGTGGGCATGGAATGCCTTGTCAATATTGTTGGTGCAAGCTTCCTTGGGTCAAGGTTAATCAGGTTAACTAATCTCGGGTTGGCTCAAGCTCGAGTTTCGATGTATGTGTGAATAAGAAGTCAAGTAGGTCAAGGTTGACTGGAGACTTGACTGGCAAAGTCATAACTAAAAGTTAGACAAACGAGAAGTCCTAATTAGAGGTTAGGTAAATGGAAGTCCTAGTGGGTCTAAGGTGGATTAGCAGGGAGCTAAACACTTGGCACGAGAGAAGTTCTAGTTGGGAACTAGGTAAGGGAAAGTCCAAGTTGGTTAAGGGTTGACCGAACACTTAGTAAAGAAGTCCTGGTATGTTAAGGCTGACTGTATGCTAGGCAATGGGAAGTCCCAACAACTCATGGAAGGCTTCGCGTTGGGCAAAGGAACCCTAAAACTAGGTTTAGGGGATTAGGGCTGGGCAATCGATTGGGTAATCGATCAAGCCAAAGTCAATCGATCAGGTGATCGATTGAGAGTTTTTCCTCGCGAAATAGAAAGGCTCTAAATCAATTGGGTAATTGATCAAGGACAAAGTCCAATCAATTGGAGTGTGATTTTCGTAAAACACAGTGTGCTGAATCGATTCGGAAGGTGCCCAATAAATTGAGTTGTTTGCGAAGAGGCCGAATCAATTGAGAGTTTGCCTAATCGATTGGTAAGAGTTCGCAAGCGAAGAGTAGGCTTTTGAAGCAATTGGTCAATTGATTAGAAGTTACTGAATTGATTGGTATGACTCACCAATCGATTCGAGGTTTGAAAAAAAAGAGTTGTTTTGCAGGTGTTCGAATGGCCGGCAGACATGACAATCGATTGGGGAAAAGTTGAATCAATTGGCGACGTCAAGTGAACCCTAGAAAAAGGTTTTCGCAAAGGTTTGAAGGCACGGCTTGAAATCACTATTCATGCCAATTCTTGAGAGTTTGGAAGAAAAGTGTTGCTGCACTTTCTAAGCATCAAGAGGCTATTCCAAGCGAGAAATGAGCAAGCAAAGCAAAGTTCATTGTTGTAATCGTTTTTGATTTCTCATGTAATCTAGGTTGCATTTCTTGTATTCAAGCTTGTACAAGGCTTCTTCACCTTCGGGAAGGAGGTTTCATAGTGCATCTGTAAGTGAAGAGTGGACCCTTGGATTAGTCATCTCAAGGAGGTGAAGACCAAGTAAAATCCAACAAGTTATCATTTGCTTCAAGTTTCCGTTGTAACAAATTATCAACGAAGCGATTGTATCTAATCACCCCCTCTAGCTCTTTACATGTCCCAACAAGTGGTGTCAGAGCGAGGCTACTCTTCATTGGACTAATCGCTGAAAGAAGCAAGGGCTAGAGGAGGAGAAGAAGAGGAAGTTGAAGTTTTGAGCCCTAAATTTCAACAAGTCAAAAGGCTATTCATCAAAGGAGCTCAACTTGGAAATAGAATTCTGAGATAGATTCAGATTATGACATCCGAGTACTTCCACCTTTCGGATTGGGAGGCTTCGACCAATGGAAGGCTAGGGTTGAGAATTTCTTCTTGATGAACATTGAAGAATGGTTTATCTTAATGGAGGGATTTGAAACCCCAATTGATGGTCAAGGAAGACTCCTCAAGAAAAAGAAGTGGACCAAGGAGCAACTCCTAAAATCCAAGACAAACGACAAGGTAACCAAAATTTTGGTTAGTTTAATCCCTAACGACATCTTGTGTAAATTAGGGAATTACAAGAGTGCAAATGAATTATGGAGCAAATTGGCTAAGCTCCATGAAGATTCATCCTCAACGGAATGTAACGAGAGAGGCAAAGAGGGAAAGTCTTTGTTTCATGTACAAGAGGATTCGGAGGTTGAGAGATGCTCAACATCCGAGGAGGAAATTGAAGAAGCATTCACCTTGAGTATTGAGGGAGAGAGACCATTGACACCGGAACGAGAAGAGATCTCGACATCCAGAACCAATGGAGAAGAATTGTGCTCAACTTCTACAAGTCAAGGGAGTAAAAATTGCGAAGGTATATCAGCTTCAATTTACAAAAATAAGTCACATCATATGCTTTGAGTGTAGGGAGAGTGGACATTATAAGAGTAAGTGTCCCAATTTGATGAAGAAGAAGGCTCAAATGACTCTCAAGATGAAAGAGAAACCAAAAGAGGTCGCCCCATGATACGAAAGGACAAGGAGCACATTGTGTGTTTCTCTTGCAATAATGTCCAAAGGGAAGGAATCCGACCAAGAACAAAGGAAGAAGCTCAAGTCAAGGGGGAGCCTCCAAGGGAAAAACAACGGGACCACTAGTTAATGGCAAGGTTTAAAATCTCGATCCAGAGGTTTTGATCCTTGACCGGAACGATACGGTTTCGGTATCGTATCGTGCCGTGCCGATATAGTTTCGGTAGTTTTTAAATATAAATATAAATATATATATATATATTAATATTTGATTATTAAATATAGTTTATATTTTGAGATGTTGAATTTATATTTTAATATTTTCTCATAAGATGATGCCTATTAAATTTTTATAAAAAATATTTTTAAAAATAAGTAATTCTTAAAATTCAAAACAATTTAAAATTATAAAAATAATTATAAAATTATTTGAAAATTTTAAATTATTTTTTTAATGTATTTGTAAATTTTAAATTTTAAAAATGATTAAGAATTATATATATTTTTAAAAAATTTTAGATTATTTTACATTTATGTTTAATTTTAAAATTATTTAAAAAAATTTAAACTATGTTATAAAATATTTATTAAATTTAAAAATTTTGAAATAATTTTTAATATTTTATAATTATTATTAATAATAGTTTATTTATAAAAAAATTAAAAATTAACTAAATAAAAAAACTAAAAAAATCGTGGTTGCGGTGATCCGCGGAGACCATCGCTACACGCAATACTTGTGGACGGTTTTAGGAATATATAATATTTTATTAAAATTTTAAATTAGTTTTTATATATTTTAAAAAATATATTTGATTATTTATTTAAATTAAAGATAATTAGATCATTAAAAAATAATAACATAACTAATAAATAAATAAATAAATAATTTATTATATATTTTTAAAATTAAAATAAATAAAATAATTAATTAATTAAATAATGTTATTAGTCTTTCATTAAGCCTCTTTTAATTATCCTCATCCACCTTACGAACTGTTTTAATTTTAAAAATATTTAATTAAAAAATAGAAAATCGATCACGATCCTAGGCGCGACCGTGGGGTCGTGCGTCCCTCTTATATGGCCGCGGGGGTCGCGTGGCCCCTTCGGCGTAGTTGCGAGGGTTGCGCAACCCCTCCGGCGCGGTTGCGCGGATCGCACGACCCCTCTTGCGCAGCAGTGATGATCGCGATGCCCCTCCTGTGTGACTATGGGTGTCGCGACTCCCCTCTTGCGCGGCCGCGAGGGTCGCGACGCCCCTTCGATGCGGGCACAGGTGTTGCGACGCCTCCACGGCTTCCACTGAAACTGGTGCTGGATTCGTGCCGGTGCTTGTTGGCCAACGGAACGAAATGTTTCGTCCGTTTCGACTGGCTCAGCACAAGATCTCAATCCGTGGTTAATGGTACTTCTTTATTTTATGATAACAAGCATGTTAGAAATAATTTTTATCATCTTAATGTTATTTATTATGAAAATAAAAAGTATGATAATTCTAAGGAAAATTATAAATCATTTCATGCTAGAACTATCTTACCTAAGTATAGTAAGGTAGAAAACCATCTGTGCAAAAACTTTAAGAAAATTAGACATATGCCTAAAAAGACAAACATCAAAGGCAATAAGGAAAAATCCAAGTTTGAGGATTTAAGGATGGGAAATCAAGAATTGAGGTCAAGATTTGATAAATTAGAGAAGACCCTTAAGAAAACGACGAATGAAGTCATAGTGTCAAAAAAAAACAAAACCTAGGGTTAGACAAGATTCATTCAATGTTAAGAGAGGTTTGAGATACAAACCAAAGGCGAAAAAGAATGTGTCATCTTACCATAGAGTTTCACATAGTTATGGAACTAGCTTTAGGTCTAGGAGTCAAGTCAAGGTTTCAAGAGAAGTTATCTCTAAAGTTAATCTTGAGAAGATTAACATGACTAAGACTTCTAAGAAGCCTAAGAAAGTCATTAAAAATGTTACAAGGGAGGTTATCCCTAGAGTTGACTTTGAAGTGATTAAGACCTCTAAGAAGTCTAGGAAATTCATCAAAAAGGTGTCTAGGGAAGTTATTCTTAGTGAAGACCTAGCACATCCAAGGAGCACCAATAGATTTTGAGTTCCTATGAATGTGTTCACTACAACCTAGGTGGGTCAGAGTGTGTCAACTATAATGGGAAGGGTAATTAACCCAACAATGGTGAAGTTGACACTTTAGGGCATTTTCATGGTATTGCGATACCTTAAAAATGAGAAATTGATCTTTACTCTTGAAGAGTAAAAATGTGTCAATTAAAATTTCTAAGAATTGAGCTTGATTAAATTGACACAAATATGATAAAATTTAAAGAAATGTCAAGTTGTGTGACATTTTCTAGGGAGATGAGGGCAACTTAGGTTTATTTTCAACTTAGTGGTTAGTTGATGATACTCTTAGATAGAAAATCTAGGTATTTTCTTTATGCTAAAATTATCATGATTGGGTGCCCTATCACATGTCATGACATCATGATATACACATTGAAAGTGCATCTTGCCATGATATTTAATACATGTCATATCATACATGCATCATTATTTATGATAGTCTTTCTTTTGAAAGTATGCATTTGATGTATGTCATGATCATTATCATGCATAAATTAATAATTCATTGTAATTAAGGACAATGACGTTAATTGACATCCTATATTGGATGATCAAAGTTTAAATGCCTAGTTAAAAATGCATGCTTTCTTAGTTTAGGGAAAACCTAATTTACATCTCATAAAAAATCATAAGGTTGACTTGTATATGTATTAGGGATGACAATGGGTCGGGTTCGGGCCGGATTTTATATCCTCCGTACCCATACCCATCGGGTATAGGATATCCGATGGGTATACCCATACCCATTAAAGGATCGGATATCTTCTATACGTATAATTTTTCTT
>JBBMJZ010385623.1:0-15365 GCA_037833815.1 Zingiber zerumbet | reverse complement strand
ATTTAATACATATAATATATATTATTTATATTTCATTTCCATCTGGATTAGATGGATAATTCATACATATAAATTATATAAATACTAAGTTTTTATATATATTTGTATATTACTATTTTCTTAATATAATTCACTAATCTAAATTTTCTAATAGTATGTCTAACTTAATTAATTAGGTCTATTTATGTAAATAAATTCTTAATTAAATCTAATAAACAATTATAATTAACCCAATAAATATCCTTAATTAAATAAATTTGAAATCTAATTAAATTACAATTTAATTCAATAAATATCCTTAATTAAATAAATGAGTTGAGACTCTATAGATAGAAACACCGAGTGAAGGCTCATGGAGCTCGACTTGGTGGACGAAGCGCGGGATAAGGTCGTTGTCCGACTGATAACAACGCATAAAGCAGAACTACAACCAGAACATGATTCCAAGGTCATTCCAAGTTGGTGACCTGATGTGGAAAAGAGTGAAGTCGGTCGGTAAAGATACCAAATTGGAGGCTCCACGGGGAGAATCTTTTAAAATCATTCAGAAGCTCCGCTCGGGAGCCTATTACCTACAAGACGAAGATAGGAGAAAGCTCAAGCGGCCTTGGAGCGTGAACCATCTCTAGCCCTATAGGGTCGGGTGAGAGGTGTGTGGTTAAATTCGGTTGTACTTGTATAAAAAAAAATGTGGAACCGTCACATTAGCGGCCCCCCTAGAGCCGGTCTCATGGATATAGAGGGAGGTAAATGCAGGTACACAGGTGGAAAGTGCATGGCGGAGACGTTAACCCCAGGCAGGGTTGTACTTGTATAAGTGTATGTCTTGTGGATACAGGAAAATAATGAATAAAAATTCCAAGTGTTCCAAACTCTTGTGTCATTCAACCAAGTTAAAATTTAAGCTGCGACTATAAACTCTAGTCTTCGTCAGTAGTCAAGCGGCGACTATAAATCGTAGTTTACGACAAAAGTCGAGAGGCAACTATAAACCCTCGACTACGCCTTCAAGAACCGAGCAGTGGCTATAAACCCAAGTCTACGCATCAACAGCCGAGTGACAGCTATAAACCCAAGTATACGTATCAACAGCCGAGCGGCGGCTATAAACCCAAGTCTACGCATCAACAACCAAGCGACAGCTATAAACTTGAGTCTATGACGAATAACAGCTGAGTGATGGGTCTAAAACCGAGTCGGCGATGAATAAGGCCGAGTGGCTTCCTAAAGTCGTAAAGTAAAGTTAACAGGTCGAGTAGTGACTAAAGCGGGAACGCATCACTATGATATAGCCGTTTAGCTTATGCTGGAATGAGCATGCGGAAGCATTGAAAATTAGGTACACTGACGATCGAGAAAGTGGGAGTTATACTTAGAAAAATTTCATGAAACGCTAAGTAGTACAAAGCCTCACTTGAGCTGAACAACGATGTATTCGTAAACACTTGCATATTCCGACAGAAAGAGCAAACACCGAATGACGATGCATCGCTTAACAATGGTAAAATTTAACAATGTGAAGAAATACCGAATGGCGATGCATGAAGGAATGCTTGTAAAAATTAATAGAAGAAAGATGCGCCAAACGGGCGATCATGCATTGAGACTTAGCAGATTTTTACAAAACATCGGGAGACATTATAAAAAGAGGCTTGTGGAGCACAGAGGGGATCACTCGAGATAATCCAGCACGTCATCTAGTAGTGACTTAGTCAGCTTCTTTGGATTGATGGTCTTGTTGGTCACGGTGGAAGGGAGATAGTCGTCGTCCTTCAGCTGGTCGAGGGTCCCATCAATGTTGAAGTTGAAGAGGCGGAGCGCACGGTTGGTGAGCCAGTCGTTGAAGGCGTCAGAGTGGAGATAATCATGCTTAAGGACTTCAAACTGACCGGGCTTTGCATCTTGATAAATTTGGAGGGCCGATCGGGATGCTTCCAACTCAGTCTTCAGTGAGGCCAAGTCAGCATCCTTGGCTGTGAGCTGGACCTTCACCGCAGCTTGATCAGCCGCTCGACTCTCCTACTCGACACTCAGCGCAGCCTCAATCTCCTTAAGATTCAGAGCCAAGACTCGGGCCTCCTTATTCTTGATATTCAAGTCCTCAATGGCTCGGAGCTTCCGATCGTTGGCAAAATTGATCTTCAATTCAAAGGAGTTGGCCTACTTATTGAGCCTCGCTAGTTGTAAAGCCTGCTCGACACTCTTAGCAGAGGGAATGACAATTTGATAATCATACGGGAAATGGTATGTGGATTTAAGCTGGTCTATCTCCTCCCCGTTAAACCTGAACTCAGTGGAAGTATACCAAAGCCCGGGGATGGGCACAGGAGGTTGCGGGAAATCGTCCATCGAAAACAAAGAAATCGAGAAGAAGCGGCACACGGATTCAATGAAGGAAAAAGAGAAGAAGCTTACTAAGAAAGGTCGCTGGAGAAGAAGAGGAGAAGAAACGTCGTAGAGACTGCTCTAAGCCGATCGTGCTAGGCCAAGGGCGGAGCCACCTTCTAGGCTACCCGGGCTATAGCCCGGGTAGCCAACGGTAGTCAAGAGAAAAAAAAAACTTACGTTTACCTTGAGAAAAAGAAAGCAAACAAAAGGGAAGGAGAGAGCAACCCGGGTGGCAGCGTCGGTGTAGCCCCCAGCCCGGGTAGATCACTCGGGCTGGCTCCGCCAGTGCGCTAGGCAAAGTGAAGACGATGGCAAGCATGACGGGAAATGGTATGTGGATTTAAGTTGGTCTATCTCCTCCCCGTTAAACCTAGATTTGGTGGAATTATATCAGAGCCGAGGACGGGCACAGGAGGTTGTAGGAAATCGACCATCAAAATCAAAGAAATCGAGAAGAAACAACGCGCAGATTCAACGAAGGAAAAAGAGAAGAAGCTTACTAAGAAAGGTCGCCAGAGAAGAAGCTTACTAAGAAAGGTCGCCAGAGAAGAAGAGGAGAAGAAACGTCACAGAGACTGCTCAAAGCTGAACGTGCCAAGCAAAGTGAAGACGATGGCAAGAAAATTAAGTTTTATAAACCTCGCGACCGATTGTCCAGAGTCGTTCAATCAAGTGTTGTGCAAAACTAGGATAAAATCTAGCCGTGAAATTTGAAAAGACCCTTGTCACACCACAGGCGAATATCTGCCTATCACATCAAACGTGCGGCTGCAGAAGATAGGACACATGGCAGTCAGCTACGGGAGAGCATTAATGAGACTTATTTAAAAAGCATGGCCTTGTGCTCGGCCATAATAATCGAGGATTTGCACAGTTTTCTATAAATTTGGATGTCGTCAGCCACTAGGAAAGGGTGCTTATCCGAAAAAACTTAGAGAAAGGGAAAAATTCGCTAAGTGTCATCGTCAACCATCCTGAGCGGCACAGATATCTAGTCGTGATGTAGCTGAGCGGCCTCTCCACCACCAAACTTATGAGGTATGATCTGAGCGGCAGCTTCACACTCAGGTCAACAAATGAAGTAGAACAACAAAGATCAAGTGATCCAATTAGGAACTCGAGTACAGAGAAAGGAATGGTCGGTCGGCGAATTAGATCTCCGAATTAGCAATAAAACTTCGACGCTCATTACATCCAAACAACGATTAGTAGATATGAGCCGACCAGTATCTAGAGCACGGAGGGTGCCCGATCGGTGGAGGTCACCCGAGGGACTACTTGTCCAATCAGTCGGACTTACAGCCTCCTTCGACTACACTTGAGGGGAAGACTTGTGATGCGATGATAAAGGGGACCCACTAATTGTCGGTCAAAGGAGGAAGATAGCAGCCGACGTGGAGGTCGAAGTCAAGGAGGTCAATGCTAGAGGATCAACGAGCTCACCAAAGTGGAGTCGAGCGGAGCTCAACAGCTGTGGTCGATCGAACGTAAATCTTCCGACCGTCGAAGGGTTGGTCCAAGCAAAACACCCGTACATCCGAGATCATCAGGCGCTCGTTATGAAGCATAGGACCATTAGGACGACCGGAGCGTTAGTTTGATCGGGCGAAAACAAGCTACTGAGTCGAGTCATCGTAGGGAAGAACAACCGAGTCCGACCGGGTGGAGGTATCCCTAGCCAAGCTACTTCCCCTATCGGCCAATCAGCGGGATCACGGCGTATCTTGGGATATCCTTTAATTTGGGAGATAGTGCTGTTGATACGGGACATGATCAACAGGCGGATCGTATAACGGAAGCTTTTACGGTCTTGTCAAGAATATGCATGACCCTGTTAAGGAATTGTGTCATAAGCACTTTCCTAAACAAGTCCTAAATTGGAGAAAGTACCCGCAACCAATTGAAGAATATGTCCACGTCTTGAAAAGTGCGCACGTTGCCCACAAGGGTATTATATAAAGGGGGTTCGTACGCCAGCAAAGGTACGCATTATTCATTATTTACGTTTGTGTCTATTGTTACTTCGTCTTTTTTCCTCTTTTCGGTGACTGACTTGAGCATCGAAGGGTCAACGTCGGGGATCCCTTCCCTAGCTCAACACTAACATTTATTGTGTTGCAGAGCGGAGTAGAGTCTACTTCTAGTCAACGTAACAGTCACATCCTAACTTATCATATCCATGATTTTTAGATAGCATCATTATCTAAATTAATTTATTCTGGTTACTAAATTATTAATTTATTAATTATACACTTAAGGATTTTTTATGCCCTTAGAAGGAATATTTTAGTTTTTTAATTGAAAAGAACTATTTTAGAGTTAAGAAATATCCTCATGTTTAAAATAATTAAATTTATTTAGTTTTAAATAATTCGGTACAATTACATGTTCCATTTAATTATCGAGGTGTCCAGGTCACGATTATTTACTCAATTAATTATAATATGAACGATGGTTGAATGCTTTCACGTGGTTTGACAAACTCAACACGTAAAAAGCAATGTTTAGGTTAAAAGGTGAATTTAAGAAAGGTCAAATTACCCTAAGCAATTAAATAATTTTTTTAATATGTGATTGGTTAGGAAAAGATCAAAAGAAGATGTATTGGATAAAAATTAAAAGAATATTTTATTTTATTTTATGAATTTGTTTTTGTTTTTTTTTTGAATGAAGAGTACTTTATTTTTATTGAAGTATTATGAAAAGGATGTCTCTACATCTATTTAATGTACTTTTTCTAGAGTGAATGGTTGAAAAATCACATTTAGATTATAAACATAAATATTTTTTTCTTGAAATTTTAATATGGAGATGTAATATTTATATTATGTTAAATTATTTATGTTGAAGATGTAATATTTTTAACATGTATATAAATCAAATTTTAATTAATAAAAATATACACTTTATTAATTTATTTTTCTAATTTTATCATATTTTTATGAAATTTATTTTTTATTTACTAATTTTTAAAATATTTTCTAGACTTTTTTATTTGATTTTAGAGTTGAAAATGAATTTACCACATAAATCCATTAGTTTTGATAAGCTAGTAGAACTAACCGGATAAGTCAGGTTGAAAATTCATCAACTAGTCGGATCAAATCAATTGACTAGTCATTCTAACATGTCAAACGTACTAGGGTAAAAGAATTTAGACCCCTATAATGGTATAAAATTATTACTATGGGTGAGCATTCGGTTAAAATCGAACTGATTTTTGATAAAAATAGAATCGAATCGAATCGAATTTTTAATAAAACCAAACAAACCAAACCAAACAAACCAAATAAACCATTTTTTTCTAAAAATTTGATTTGACTTAATAAAAATTTAGTTTGGTTTAAAATTTATGGTCTAAAAAATCGATTTGATTCAAAAATTCGGTCTATTCAGTTTAACCGAATAAAAAAAATTCAAAATCGAACTCTAACCTAATTAACCGATTTTTTGGAAACAAAAAACCGAATTTTCGAATAAATCGAACCGAATTTTTAAATTTAGTCGGTTTAATCAGTTTAATTGGTTTATTCGGTTTAACCGTACTTTTGCTTACCCCTAATTACTACTTTAAATTTAAGTGTTCATAGTTTTATTTTTCAGTTCTACCTAAAATACCTCATATTAAATCCATGATTTTTTTTCATATACTTCCAAAATGGGACTTTTTCATAATCTTACAATCCTAAGAATCCCCCTCAAACAAAAAATCGCAGACTCTTTAAAGCATAAAGTCTATCCATTTGAAGTCTGATCTTTGACATACTAGGTCTTAGCTTCCTGCCACTTAGTTCAACCGACCTATTAGAATTTCCTGCCCCTCGATCCACCCAATCTACTAGGACTTCCTTTGCCTCTTAGTCGAACTGACTTACTAGGTCTTCCTGCCTCTCAATCCATCTGAACTATTAGGGCTTCCTTGCCCCTCAGTCCAACTAACATACTAGGTATTCCTTGCCTAGCTACAACTAGAGCTTTTCTATCTGGTTGCCCACCAAGACTTCTTGCTTGGTGTCTGATCCTCTTGATCTGGGCATGAGAGTCCCCACTTCATTTATTCGAGGTCAATATTTTACACACATGGTTCGATTAGACCAGAGCTCTTGTGCATAGTCAGTGGTTATACATTCTAGCAGTTTGGGCTCTGATATCAACTGTTGTGATCGGCAGATTCACATATTTTCCATAATAGTATGATATTGTCTATTTGACCTAAACCCTCATAATTTTGTTCTTGGGTTCTAGCCAAAAGATCTCATACCAATAAAAATATCTTACATCCTTTTTAAACCCATAATTTTTTTCATATATTTCTAATGTGGGAATTGGATTGTATTCCAACAATCCTCCCCTCAAACGAAGGAATCTTATGGTCCTGGCTTCCCCGCGAGCATCCGATCACTCTTGACCTGCTTCAGGTCTTCCCACGAGTATATGGTCACCCTGAGCTGCTCCGAGCCTTTCCCATAAGCATCCGACCACTCTTAACCTACTTTGGACCTCCCCGTGAGCATCCGGTCACCCTGATTTACTTAAGGTCTTCCCATAAGTATTCGGTCACCCTGACCTACTTCGGGTCTGTCCGTGAACATCCCGTCACTCTGGACCTACTCCGGGTCTCCCCACGAGCATTCGGTCACCCTTACTTGCTTCGGACTTTTCCCGTAACATCCAATCACCCTGACCTACTCCGGGCCTCCTGCAACTTTATTCAAGGTCACTCCACATGACATTTAGTCTGGATCATGACTATGACTATAATATCATTTATTAGGATCAAATAAATTTAAATATCTTTATAATATAAAATATTTACTCTGAATTTAAACCTTGTAGTTTTATTTTTGGAGCATGAATTTTTATTTACAACTTTACAATCCCAGTAAAACGAGATTAGACATTATACATTAGAATTATAATCAAATTAAAATAAAGTGAGAGGGATATTACTTGCCTTGAAATTCATTATATTTTCAATAAAAAAAATAATAATAAAAATATTTTCTTGAATTCCAGCCCAACTATAACGGACTCACCTTTATAAAAAAAAATTAATTTAATATATCATATTTAATCTTATAAAAAAAATTAAAAAAAATATACTTTTTAATGTTACCAACCTAAGATATTTATAGAAAATTTTCCACTCATAGTATTATCAATCCTAAGAAGTGGGACTAAAGAAACTCGAAATTCCTAATTGATTAATGAGAAAAATTTTCAATAATACCTGTAACTGAGTTTCAAATTCTAGATACCTGATTGATTAACGAGAAAATTTTTTAATAATACATCACAAGTGATTGATGCGTCCGTGAAAATTAATAATAAATTTAGAATTATTTTCGGTGTGAATAGAAAATAAAAATATTAACGTAATTTCATTTTGGACTTCACCAAAGTTAGTTAGTAATTTAATTTTATTAAGAATCTTCCCCCTTTACTAACTAACTTTGGTGAAGCCCAAAATGAAAGTACATTAATGTCCTTTTTGCTAAAGTCCAAAATGAAAGTATATTAATATCCTTTTTGCTATTCACACCAAAAATAATTCTAAAGTTTATTAGTAATTTTCATAAACAAATCAATCAGTTATCTAGAGTTCGAGACTCAGTTGTGGCTTATTATTAAGAATTTTCTCATTAATCAATTAGAAAATCTAGAGTTTTCTTTAGTCTCACATCTTAGAATTGACAATACTGTGAGGAGAGAAGTTTCTATAAATACCTTGGGCCAACGATGTTAGAAAACATATTTTTCTTAGCTTTTTTTGCTAAGATTAAGTATGATATTAAATTATTTTTTTATAAGGGGGAGTCTATTATAGTAGCATTGCACTATTGCATGGGTCTGACGTACCCTTACTCAATTTATATACCGTTTTTGTATTTATTCTTATCAGTTTAATATTTGATATAAAGAATTAAATTATTTTTTTTTATAAAAGAGAGTATATTACCCACATACATTCATGTATTATACTACACACATAAGTAGGGGCGGAGTCACGTTTTGGTTGTGTATAAAATTATAAAAATACTAGGGTGCGTTTGGTTTTAAAAAATAGAAAATAACTTTTAGACATTTTCTATTTTTTTAGAAAAATAGACATGAAAAATACAAACTAAACACTATTATTCAAAAATGCATATTTTCCAAAATATAAAAATAGAAAACGCGCAAATCAAACGCATCCTTAGAGTCTTGTCCCACTAAAAGAAATAAATGTAGGGGCAATCCTCAAACATTACCCCACCTGGTATAAGGGGCCTAGCTCACATAACGCATGTGTACAATCACTAATATATATGAAAATTTTAGCCTACATACTCTTATCTTGCACACTCATAGACAACTGAGGTTGAGTCCGAACGCTCGTAATCCCTCCGAGTGCCCTAATTGTGAAATGTGAATCGGGGCACTTAGATCACACCCAGATACCTATGAATCTGTAGGATAAGAGTACGCAAGTGAGGGTGTGCGGACTAAATTTTCCTCTATATATATATATTTCAGGAAAGTAAAAAATTATGGGTACACGTTGAAAAATGTGCTTATAATTAAATGATGCATTTAATTGACAAGGAGACAACTTCATAAATAAATACCTCATGAATGATGCTGCGTTCTTTCACGTGGTTTGACAAACTCTACTAGTTATCATCCAGTTTTATATTATATTATATTATCTTACTATTTTTACATTTAATTAAGAATATGACATTTAATAATCAACTGTCAATTAATTTGATAAAATTTAAAAATTAAGTTATGTTAATTTTCTTTTTATACCAAAAATAATATAATTTTAAGATTTAATGAGCAATTTCAATTTCTTAATATCTATACTATCTTCTCCTCACCGCCTCAATCATCATCAATTTTTCATCATTTTTTCCTCCCCTCTCCCTCTCTAATTTTTACTGCACATTTCTTCTTCTTATCCTTTTTATGTCATAAAACATTAATTCATCTGTTTCGACTCTTTTGCATACCGAGAGTTGCATTAATTTATCTGTATCTCATTGATTCTTTAGGAAAAATCACAATCGTATCTATCCTGTATCTCATCGGTTATCTCATCAATTTTTCAGGTGATATAAGATATTCTCGTTACATAACTTGAGTTATGATTAATAGCTTAATTTTTACTTTATTTTTAGATTAAGTTTTTTATAAAATAAATCATACTAATTGAATAATATTATTTAATTACTTGATAATAAATATTTAATTTATATAATTTACGTATATTCATGTCTTATATTACGCACACAACTTATACGTGTGATGTCTAGTATTATATATAAACTTGAACCATGATTAGAAAATTAAGTGATATCTTATATGCCAATGTGTTGGTTTAGGATTAAATTAGCAGCAAGTTAATTAAGGACAAAACATGCATCCCCACGTAACCATTAAGGGTAATGCTAAATAGTCAGAATTTAACCAGTCAGAATATATATATGGATATTTTAGTAATATCATATGTATATATATATTAATTACATGTATGTGTAGACATGCATTATAATTATGGAATAGAGATTTCTGACTGACCATATTCTAACCAACAAAATTTACTAACCATTAATTCCCTGTGAACTTGCTAACTAATCAATTCCACGTAAGCCCTTCGCATGCAGCAAATTAAGCACAAAATTCTTCTTGACATTGCCGGCAATTTATCATGCAAGATCTCAACCTATCTTCTACTAATATAATGAGGTGTGAACTATTTAATTTGAAGGAATGCATCAACTAAGTTTGATGATATATCATCAGTCAGAGATTACTAACCTAAACGACTGTTGACTATATGTTGGAGAAGACTAGTTTGAAAGAGCACTTCAAGTAATGTATAAGAGTTATGTCATCTCTAAATGAGTCAACGAGCTCAGTCACCACATGAAGAATATCGTACCAACAACATAAATAACCTTTTGGTGGCTAAAGTACTCTTACGACTCCCCAATTTAATCTTACATGTTGAGTTAGAGTTTCATAAGTAAGCTAAGCTTAGATAAATAAGTCATTATTAATTAAACGATGGTTAAGTAAGATGACGAAGTAAAGTTAATTAATGTGTCATACTTTACCCTTTTAATTAAATTCCTTTAAGAATTTACATATTATTAGAATACTCATACATTCTAAATTACAAGGAGCTCCCCGTATATTTCATAAATCTCTAGTTAATCCAGCGTAAATTCACTATAATTTCTAAATCTAAGGAGTTCATTAATGTAACACTGAGGAACATCTTGCAAACAGAGGAACTCTTGAATTAATCCTTTTTATTCTCATCCAATTTCAATAACCCTGACATCAACTATTGAAATGCATGATTAAATCAGTTGGTAGAAACTAAAAAATATATATAAATATAAATTTGATCTTTGTTGATTGTATGCCACAAAAGAATAGATCGCAAGGAGTCAATTGACGAACTCCATACCGTGCATGCAGCAAGAAGTTAATTAATATTAATTGTTGGTGTAATGGTTGAAGAGATCCCAATAAGCCGCCGGAGAAGGAACCATCCCGGTGTTGGAAAAGAATAGACTGTTGGCGTCAGGACTCGCCACCAGTTGAATCGACGGCGGCAGCGGCGGCAGCTGCGGCGGCGGCGTAAACAGAACCGTTGGAGTAAACATCCCCGGGGATATCCACGGCAGGGACGCAGGCCCCGGCGACAGGATCCCTCCTCCTCCTAGTCTCCGCTCTTCCGGCGAACGAATGATTTCCACCATCACGTCGTCGACTACTTCGCGATTTAATATTCGAGCAGAAGCAGAAGCGGAGGGGGAGGAGGTGGCGGTCTTCTCGAAGGCGGCCAAGCGGGCGGCCGGAGAGAATTGAGCCGATCCCCTGTTGCCGTGGGGGTTACCGGCGGTGGCACCGCCGGAGAGCGAAGACGACGACGAGGCCGCGGCTGCTGCATGGACGCTGGTGAGGCTCTGCACGACGGCCATGAAGTCGGCGGGGGTGGTGTGGATGACCTTGGGCGAGACGGCGTAGATGATGACGGGCTGCCGGTACTGCTGCGGCGGCGGCGGCGCCGCTGGGGGCTTCCTGATCTTGCGGGACTCCTTCCTCACAGTGAGAGGCGCCGGCCGAGGGCCGTGGAGCTCTCGCGGCCGTACGAATTGTTGCCCGGCCCCCGCGCCGGCCCCGGAATTATCCATGGCGGAAAGAATTATTTCTACTTTGGAGAAATGAAAACAGAGAGCGAATCTAACAAAACCCAAATGGATTCGGAGAAAATCTAGAGGAGAATATATTGGCGTGCACAAAATTTGGATTGCGCAAATTTTCATTTAACTCCCACGAGTTTAGAATTATCAAAATAATGACCTCCAAACTCCTATAGATACCGTAGACACTCTTTGGATCCGAATCTAACATTTTCAGAACGCTAGCTAGATTAAATAACTATTTTAGTATGTTAAGGATATGTATAAATTGTGGAAGCAAAATGAAAATTTGCATATGGAGTCTGAGAAGGAAAAGTTCAAGCCGTAGTCTTAGCGTTGAACTCGTCCATGGAGGAGGGCTGTTGCAAGAAGTAACATCTCACTCTAATTTCAATCAATATTAATATTTATTAATCACTTATTGCCGAGTCAAACCTAACTAAGCTACCCACTTTGTTGCATTCGGTTTCAATTAATAATAACAATATATTTAGATGTATCTGGAGTTATTAATTTGAGAGGATCAGTAAGAGAGAGAGAGGGAGTGGGAAGATATGTCATTGTTCTCGTTGATTGGAGAGTATTTAATTTGATGGTTGAAGAGTTCCAAGTTCAGCAGTATATAGACAAAGTCAACCGTCAGTCAATAAAATCTAGGACTTAGTCAAACTGATGGATAGTTCATGAAATTTAGGACAGTGTAACAGCGACGTGCTTGCATGAAATTCTTTCTCGAGAAGCATTCTTATCGTTGAATTCTTCATTATTATGATAAGTTTACTAGATTCAGCAACAGTAATTCACTGTGGTCAATCAATTTTATCAACTTGTATACATTTAGTACTTTTAATTAAATAATAATTATTATATTAGTTTTATGACTAACACCATAGATATAAATATTAATGAACGAAGGTTCATTAATGTGGAGGTGAGAATATAATCAACGTGGCGTGAACAAGTGTGATATAATGAATATATTCTTCATTAGATTGTTAATGAGATTTGTGTGATACCTGTGTTGAAGATATCCTTCATTGCATTGTCAATGATGGAAATTTCATCCAAATTATTTAAACATATAGTTGGATAATGTTCTAGCTAGTTATAAAATAACCGTATGCAAGAATATGTATATGACCCTCTCCGAAAGCATGAAGTTGGAAAGTCGAGATGTGTCGGCTCTGCTGACTGATGAAGACCTCGCTCCTCTATACAAAATTAACCAAACCAAGGAAGGGATCTTTAGCGTTGACCCTCCAAAACTCAAATTAGAAACAATAGTAGGAAGAGAAATCAAAAATAAGAGAGAGAGATGAATCTGACATTTCTTCATACCTAGCATATTTTTTGACTCTCCATCTTTTCCTGTTTAATGATATTAATTATCGATAAAGAGTATCTTTGTCTTGGCTTCTTCGCATTCAATGATAGATGGAGTATTCTATTTTATTTTCTTTTCCCCTTATTAAATATATATTTTTTTCTCTTTTATTATTTTATTGGTTCATTATTAATATGTATAATGACAATGTCATACCCCGAGCCGGACGGATGGCCCGCTCGGCTAGCTCTCCTGTCGACCGAGTTGTCTGGGCATTGGTTCATCCAGACGGCCAACCGAATGGTGGTTCCTTTTATCGGTTGAGGTAGCCACTTCCCACTCGGGGCAGCCTTGTTTAAGCTGTGGTGTTGACCGCCTTAATTTTGACCTACATCGTGGCAATTGACCCATGCAGGTGGGCTCCTCCTTATCGCCATATCACAAGTCTCCCCTTTAAGTCTAGTCGAAGGAGGCTGCAAGTCTGACTGACTGGACAAGATGTGTCTTCGACAACACTAAGACCCGTTCGGCCCACATGCTTCAGTATCCGATTGGACTGTGCTCGGTCTTGCATCGCTGATCGTCCCCCAAGCCAATGTCGCTTGGCTTTATTTTGTCGTTGCCGAGTCAGCCCTGTGACACGTTCTCTGTGCCGATCAGGACTATGAGCAGCAACACTTGGCAAATGTTCTTCCTCCCTGCACTTCCTCAAGTGAGTGCACTCCCGGCTAACGTCATTCAAATTTCTAGAAAATCGTGCAAATCCCTGATAATTATGGTAGAGCGCACGGCCATACCATTTAATGAAGTGCCTTAAATGTTGCCTCATGACCGAAGGACACGTGTCTTATACTGTCGCCGCACACTTGATGTGACAAGCATATATCCGCTTACGACGCAACATGCGCCTTTTCAAATTCACCGGTTGTATTTGCTTCTAGGTTTTCGTAACTCTGGATCGGACGGCTGAGGTCGATCGACCGCGAGGTTTATAAATCGCGTGTACGTTGTCGTCTTCCTCACTTCGCATCTTCGTCTTCGAGCTTCCTGGCAATGTTGCGTTCTTCTTCCTTTCTGGCGATCATAGCGATCTTTCTAGTAAGCTTCCATTTTCCTTCAATCAAATCTTTTCGTTATTCTTAGCGTCCTTTCTTTCCATCGAACTTCTTTGTTGTTTCTCGTCAACCTTTGTTTCTAATGGCAAGCTCCTCACAACCTCTTATCTCCGTCCTTGAGCTCTGGTACACGTCTATTAAGTCTAGGTTCAATGGAGGCGATGCTGAGAGTTTGAGAGCCGCTTTTGAAATTCCATCTGATTATCAAATCGGTCTCCCTTCGGCTTTTAACTGCCCAAATGAGCTACCTCTAGGTTTTATATGCTTCTTTAGGGACCAATTTATCGCCGGTATGCGGTTCCTTGTCCACCCCTTTTTTTCGCAATCTATAAATATTTCCGTATTTCTCTCCACTAATTGGTCCTGAACTCCTTTAGGCTGATGTGCGGGGTCGTCGTCCTTTTCCGCTTGCATGACATCCCTTTGACCCTTTGACTCTTCCATTGCTTCTACTATCCTAAATTGTCTGAATTGGGGAGCTTCCTATTTCAAGCCCGAGTGGACTTGGTATTCTTCGATAAGATGTCATCCTCCAATAAACATTGGAAGGATTACTATATTTTTGTTAAATTCCCCAAGCGGCCAGATTTCTCGATCGGTTGGCAACTAGAGGTTGTGAATCCGTCATCACTCGGGAAGTATAAGAGCCAATTAGACTATCTCCATACGACTTCACACTTGGCCGGTAAGAAATACCATATCCACAAACTGCTGCATGAGGATGTCCTCTACGTGTTCGGCTTGAGCCCGATCCGTACGAAGCTCTCGTCCAACCTAGGTATGCTCTCCTTCTTCTTCTTAGTTGAATTTAATTGATTTTTTCTCCTTTTTTGTAGCTCACATCATGCTAAGGGCACATCTGGCCGGCAAGAGCAAACTAGCAGACGCAGAAATCAATGTTACGACTGCGGCTTGCAACCAATCGGCTCGCAAGAAGATCCGCTCGGAGAGAGCGCGGGAGCCCCAGCTCCAGGGAGTGAAGGAGTAGCTAGTCGGACGACTGGCGATGAAGTGGTTGGTGCAGTGATTCCTCCACCAGAGCGTCTCCCGGTGATTCTAGTCGGCGGAACCTCGGAATCGGCTTCTTCTGGAGGCGTCGCACGGAGTTTACCTCTCGATCAGCTTCTTTCGCGATGAAAACCCCAACCAAGTCCAGCCCACACCTTCCATCTGAGCGGCGTGAAGCCTCGACGCGTGCTTCCCAAGCGGCCAGTGGCGGAGCTTACACGGGCCCAATGTGGGCAGTTGCCCACACTGGGCCCGGACAAAGAAAAATATATTAGTAGTCTTTTTTTGCCCTAAGTCAACCCTAACTAAATTAATCGCTCTCTAACCTTG
>JBBMJZ010385596.1:0-15374 GCA_037833815.1 Zingiber zerumbet | reverse complement strand
GGGTTCCAATTTGGCTGCTAGTGTTTGTAACTTCTCATGTTTTGGTTCAAGTTACACTCGCTAAATATATCTCAGTCTGCAGTCTGAAGCTTGATTCATTTGACATTGAACACTAGCAATTACATGTTTTCTACTATCAGGAAAACAAAAGAGAAGAAAAAAACTTGTTCAAAATCAATTTGTTCATACATTCAAAATTAATTGGGTTTAATTTCATCAGTCAATTTATAGGTCTAATTAGCTTGTCCAATTCATTGCAACAAACACCTATGTAGATACCAATTGCCCCAAACCATAGTGACAACTTGTCCAATTCATTGAATCATGTTTAGTTTGCCTAGCTTACTCAACTCGTTTAGCTCATGCAATCAATTAACTTATCAGCATTCAACCTACACAATTTAGTCTCCCTCTTGCTCGTTTGTCAAATGCTTTATCTACCTAGCCACACTTGAAAGGAAGGAACAAATAAGAAGGATTACTAATGAATAAACAAAAATGCCATAATAATATATCAAATTTCATCTGTAAAAATTCAAAACAAGCAACTTAACTATATAAGCGAGCAAAACAAACCATGAATATGTGCAGATATTACATGATTAAAGTTTATCTGATTCTGCTGTTCCACTGAATCATCCCTCCCAAATCATGCAGTCCCATCAAACAAACATACCACTCCCATTGCATTACGCAAACTATATGCCATGGTAAATAGGTTATTAGGAGTCACTGATTGGTGCATCTTGAATTTATTTCTAGTATAGTTTCAATATGGAACTGGTATCCTTACTGTAGGTGGCCCATATTTCATGTCATCCAAAATCAGTTTAAATAGAGCTTGTGCAACAGGACCTTCCTTACCTACAACAACAAAAGCAGTTTAGAGCCAGAGCTGTAGAAATGTGATGCCTGCTACCATTATAGAGCTACTGAACATGATCCAGTTGAATGAAATAAATGAAACAAAATATAAACAGAAGAAGAAAGCAAAGAGTGGAAGATTTTCAACTTGATTTTCTGAGTTTATCAAAAAGTCTATCATAAGTCAAGTCTTTCGAGTATGATTCATTGTTGTTCCTACAATGTAGCAAATGAAAACATGAGCTTCAATATAAATCCCTCAATGCTTGCATTCACAAATGACCACCAGCTGTCCAAACTCCTTCCCTAAGCATGGCACTAATCAAGTACAGTAATGAAAAAAAATCCATATGGAATTAACAGAAGCAGTCGTTAATATATCAACTCAAACATATACAGCCTTTTGATTCGTAATGGTCAATTGACCTTATGAAGGTTTGAGTCAAAGTGTACACGACAATAAAAGTTTAGAAGTAGTTGAGGCATTAGAGTGGTATGCTATGTTGTTGGCTCTTGGGATTTAGTAGACCAAGTTGATCCAAGACTGGTATGCTGTGTTGCTAAACCTTGAGGTAGGCAAAACAAGTTTAGGTCAAAATTGATTTTCTAATGTTGTCGATCCTTGAAGTCAAATAAACTGGGCAGGTTCCAACTTGCTAGGTCAGCAATAAAAAGTGAACGCCCTCTAGAGCAAGTGAGCACCAATATCGTGCGCACATAATCTTTGATGCATGATGCAGATACTAAGGCCCATGGTGGCATAGAAAAGACATCACTTGGGCTTAGTCCTTTGCAAGCCATATTAGCGATATTAAGATTCAAGTAGATATCTGCTTAGATATATAAGTGTGAAGATGCAGGCTTCTTACATAAGAAAAGAAGACTTACCAGAACCAATGGGATGTTCATCCCATTGAAGAACAGGCTTCACGAGTATTCCACTTCCAATAAGCATCATCTCATTGGCCGCCTTTCCTTCCTGGACTGTGACATTCCTTGTATTAATTGCACTTAGCCTGCCATCTGCTAGAAGTTCTTCTGCAAGAACTAATACTCTTTTGGCTGTACATCCACTGAGAATTTTGTCAAAACGAGGCATGATTAGTTCTCTGTCTTTTGTCACAAATGCCACATTCATGTTGGGACCCTCAGCAATAAAGCCTTCATCATCTAGCCAAATTGCTGCAAATGCCCCATTCTCTTCAGCTTGCATTTTTGAGAGTGCATTAGGGAGATAATTAACATTCTTCATCACAGCGAACTGAAGTGGTTTCATGGGGATGGTAGATGTTACTACTTTATCTCCGCTACAAACTGGTAAGGATGGAGCTTCAATCACGATAGCATAAAGAGCAGGATTTAAACAGCCGGATGGAGATAACTGGAAATCTCCGGGTCCTGGAGAGAGCCAATATCTTAATGACCCTTGCATGCATTTTGAAACTGCCACAGTTTGTGTAAGGATATTCTTAATTGTAGGTTGATCAAAAGGATGCTGGATTTTTGCCATTGATGCAGATTTCAAGAAACGATCTAGATGTTGATCTAGCTCATAAAGGTGCCTAAGTAAGAGAGATGAAAAGAAAAAGCGTGAGGTTGGAATTTGACCTGAAGATTGACTATTTTTTTAGTTTCAACGCATACAAAGTCATAAGAACCAAAAGTTTAGAATTCATTTTTAAGACTCATTTTTACTTAAATAAAGAAACCACATTAAACATGAAGGATTGTGAGAACAATCCTACTGAAAGAATCTACTGTACTTCTCACTTCTTAAAGAAAATTCAATTTATTTGTGTTGAAAACATAAAACATGAGACTTTTCAAATTTTCTTCTTGATAGACTCATTGGTGGTCAACTGTGCCAACTTTTTTCCTGTTACAAACTATTTGACGTGGGTATACTAACCCAGAGAGCCTTTCAATGAACAACATGGTCATTTGAGAGTTCACAATATGGATTGCTTTGGATCCATGCACTCTCATTTTGACCATGAGTAAACAGACATATCTGACTTAGCCTACAGGCTGAAACCATACTTCTAAAAGAGGACTAGAAATTGAACCAAAAGTGGGATCACTAGTTCACTAGTCAAGCTAGTGGGTCAATTGATCGAATTGCATATCAAACTAAAAATACAAGCTAACTAATCGGCTCCAATTGCATAATTATAACAATAATCCTAAATTTTTATTTACAGAAATCAAATTTATATATTAGCCATCAATACAAATACATCTAGTCTACAAAAACCTTTAAAAAAAAGTATTGATAAAAGGAGGTCTTTACCCATCTAATATTCAGTAGAAAACCAGGTAATCAGGTGAATGACTTGGGGTTTGGATTTTTATACTATTAGTTATAGCTATTTCAATATTGTAAAATGACACATCTGCCAATATAATACTAGACTAAATAAATGAGTATTTTAGGGGTTTTAGGAGAATAACAAAATCATTCTAGTCTTGTATGTTATTGGTTCTCTATGTTTGATAAAAACAAATCAATTCCACCATGTTTATCTGCGTCAAATGCAAATATGATCTCATTGTATTAATAGATTGGATTGGAACCTGAGTCTTAATTTTAGCGCACAAACTGATAGTCTGTTGAGACTGGCTAACCACAGGGTCAAGCATCATTGATAGGTTCTACATAAAGAGACACCTGTTGGTCGTATTAGCAGACCAACTATAATTGACAAAGGGCAAAAACTACTAGCCATGTCGTTCATTTCAGAGTTGTTTCTTCATTTCTTGCCATTTGTTACTATCCATATGATACCCTAAAGCCCCACTTCAACCCTAGGTTCATCTCTAAACTCTACATCAATTGTACAACCGCATGATCATCCTAAATTCCAAAGCAATTCTCTATTCTCTAAACCAACTCTCACAACTTGCTTCAGAAGAAGTATATAGCTCAGTTAGACACAATCCATTTATGCTGAACTCAAACTACCTCGACTGAGCTAGAAGAAATTAAATCGATTTCAACTCACTCCGTGCTTCAACTGAACCCAGTTGAGCTCTTCTCACCTTAACCACCTCTAGCCTATTCTTCACCATATGAGATCCCAAAAATCTAGTAGACTTCTACATATACTGGGTTTTGACCACAACAGATTAAATTAGTGTTATCTCCAAAAAGTTGCTAGACATGGATACAAGAGGAAAGAAAGAGAAAAAACAAATCCATAACTCACCCGATTCACCAGTGAAGCAAATGTTCAAACTTCTAGCTAGCCAAGGAGGGGTCGAGCTTGAAAATTTCCATATTATAAATGAAAGAATTGTTTAATTCTAGGGCCACAAGTTCATAATTTTCATTGGACTCAGTGGTGGTAGGTAAGGAAACATGAAACAATGAACTCACAAATAAAATCCAAGAAAGAGTGATTAGGAAGATATTTCTTGAGCTAATGATAGAGGAAAAGCCAAAGGTAGATGTTAGAGTGATGGAAGATTTGAGGGAGAAGTATGACATCATTGTGGAGCAAGATTAATTTAAGCACCTAAGGGAAAAAGAAAAAATTATCTTGGTGTGAAAGAACCAAGTAATTTGAGGCGGAACAAATGTAGAGGGAAGAGTTAAGGCAATAAAAATGAGAAGTCCAAGGACTTGAACACCCTTCACTTTGAGATTCAAAAGGAGCATGCCCCAAAGAATTTTCACAAAAATGGACACTTATGGTGGCAAAAGGCGAATACGCTCGCCCCCAGCGCCCCCGCCAACCCGTTTTAAGGCCAACACGGAGAAGGTAAATTACGGGCGGCTATTAGCCGAGCTACTAGCCTTTGGAATAGTGATAGCACATAAGGGAGGCATTTTATCTCGGCTTTGCCGAGATTTGAATCCCAGACCTCATGGTGACAACACTTCATGCGCTAGCCACTAGACCGTCCCGAGGGGACACAAAAATGGACACTTATGATGAGAGTATAGATTGTCAGAGAATATCAATGATTTTAATTCCCATACGTCCTTTAATAAAAAATGTATGATGCACTAATGTGCCAAGTTTTTCCAACAACATTACGAGTGGCAGCACGCTGATGGTTTGCTAGTTGTCATTAGGAAAATGTCTATTTTAGAACTCACCAATGTTTTAAGGCTTATTCTGTTAGCATTAATTGAAAATTTCAAGCTGCAAATAGCCTGATAACATTGAAGAAAGGGATGAGCCGCTTTCAAAAATTTTTAAATATATTATCATGGTGACAAGGTAAATAAGTGGTTTTCATCCAACTATCCTAATGGCTATCTTCAAGTTTGGCTCAATAGATTTTTATAATATTCACATTCTATTCTGAGAACTTACAAAGGATTATGATAAAATGTTGGAGAGAGAGAGAGTAGATAATGGGACAATGTAATGCAAAATAAGGCCACAAAGATAAAACCCTAAAGGATTGAGCAGCTGAGGAGCTTTTGACAAGTAGTCAAGGGAGTTTAACAGACAACCTGTAATGAGGAGGCTCAAAAGAAGAACCCAAAACACCCCACAATACAAATTACTTATGAAAATCAAAGATTAAAACCAGCAACTGCCTAAGCCACGACCAATTTGACCTTTATTCAGTAAAAAAGATAGAATGTAGCATTGCTGATATCACCAGGATCATGGGCACGACATAGACAAATGCATTCAGCTAAAATTTCAGATTGAGAAATAATCAGGAAATAGCATTTCTGCAAGTTTGTCAATCAAAAGGAGAAGGAACAGATTTAGGACACCCAGAAGCATCTCCTATGATAGATAGAGAGTCGACTTCACGAGGTAAAAGTAGTGATAAGTCAGTCTTATACCGGAAGGAAACCTTCATCTTTTGCTTTGCATGTAGAACATGAGTACTGATGTGGGGGATAGCAGAGGCCTACACGTGGCAAGGTTTGGCCTCGCTGCCTGATCAAAGGTCAAGAACAGTTGGAAGTTAAAGTGGACCTCGGCACCAGACTCCTCCGATTCAGTCTACCCTAACACCTTGGACTCGGCTCACCTGACTCCTCTGGCTCACTCTACCCCAACACCTTGGACTCGGCTCACTTGACTCCTCTGGCTCACTCTACCCCAACACCTTGGACTCGACTCACCTGACTCCTCCGGTTCAATCTACCTTGGCACCTTGGACTCGGCTCACCCGACCTATTCGGTCCAATCTACCCCAACACCAAGGACTCGACTTGCTTGACTCCTCTGACTCGGCTCACCCAAATTCCCTTGAATGGGAATTCGCATATTACGCAGCTCATTGAGCTGTTGCTCCTAGAAGATGCGGACAACGTAGTCATTTCCCTCCCAAAAGACGTGGGTAACGTAAGCATTCATCTTGGAACATGTGGAGAACGTGCAGATACAACCGCAACTATATAAAAGGTTACCCACTCACGCAGGCTCAGACACGCACACAACCATCGACACTTTTTGACTACTTCATTTCCTTGCTCCTCCCTAGCCCCTTGGCTGACTTGAGTGTCAGAATGGTCACGCTGGGTTCATCCTTAACACTCATTCTAACCTCTTGCTGAGTGTTTGTAGGGAGCTTGTGGATCTTCCTCGCCACCGTGCCCCTGCTACCTTCCCCTCAGCAATTTCCTTTCGCTATCAGACCACGATCTCAGATAGGAATAAATTGGCGTCATCTGTGGGAATGACACCTGAACTGAGACGTTGAGATGGTCAAACCCGAGAGGACGGTCAAGGGTCCTAATTCCGCAAGCGACATGGCTTATAGGCAAACTGTGACCATGCCCCGAGCAAACTTCCAAAGGCCAGTCGATCAAACGGTGCAGAGGGTTCTTCAAAGACTACCGTTGTTGAACTTAACGCCTAAGAAGTACCTGCTCTTCAACGGAGGTGCCTCCCATTCCCCTCCACGTATCGGTGGGTTTGATGGGTCCTTCCCTCGCTGCATTTGTGCTCCACAGGCTCAACCGATGGTCCGACCCAAGGAGCACTGACTCGAATCTGAAGCAAGAGAGACACCTCCATGAAATTTGAACAAGAATAAGAGGCCTTTGCCCATTGACAAGAAAGAGGCAAATAGTACACCTTTTGCAAAAATTATCTTGGAAGATGAGTTGCCACGTAACTTTTGAATGCCTTAGCTAGGAGAATACACCGGGTCAGCCGACCTAGAGGATCATTTTGGTCGGTTCGAGAATGTCACTCTGCTCCACCAGGATACAGATGATGTCAAGTGCATAGTCTTCCTAACGACTTTGTCCAGCTCTGCCAAAAGGTGGTTTAATCGATTGTCACCCTCTTGTATCCGAGCCTTCACCGACTTCAAGGCAGCGTTCCTGCACCACTTTGCCAGCAGAACTACAAGATGTCCCTCAACCTGTTTGGCCTAAAACAGATAACCAAGGAAACTCTGCGAGAGTACATACAACGGTTTAATGATGTTGCCTTGGTATGCCCTCAACTACCTCCAAGGTGCATCAACGCCTTCTTGCAAGGCCTATAAGAAGGAGACTTCTTCCGATCTCTAGTGAAGAAGCCTCCAACGAACTTTGATCATCTCTTGGGGTGAGCGGCAAAATACATTAATGTCGAAGAGGCTTAATCAGCAAGGAAGAAAGAAGTTGGTGCGCCGATGCATGTGGTGGCTCGACTTGAGCGCAAAGCTCCTCCTCACCTTTGCGGCACAAGGAGTCGTTCACCAATCACCATTATCCTCCATTCCAGGCGGGTGCGAGAATGGTACAAACCGTGGAAGCAGTCCTGACACCCGACCTCCAGTCCCACATGTCAAATGGTGAGGCCCGGAGCGATATTGTGCTTTCACCACTCTAGTGGGCACTTCACGCATGAGTGTCAGCAGTATGCTAGAGAAGTTCGTCAAGCCACGGAGGAATGCCAACCTACTCAAAGATCAACTCCAAGGTCAGATCAATGCTCACTTGCCCAGCACACTCATGGTGAGAATTCGAAGCACCAAACCAATCGCCGAAGGGACGCCTCCCCGAGAAGGAGATCTTGATCATGGTCTCGATCTCGAGAGTCACATCAGAGTCAGCAACAGACTTGTCCCGAGAACACTAAGGAAAATCCCCCACCCCAAGGCGACATTCACATGATCTCGAAAGACTCAACCGACGGAGACTCAAATCGAGCTCGGAAGACTCACGGCCGAAGACTCGAAAGTTACATAATTGGCACCAAATCTCGGGTGAAGACAGGTCCCTCGATTAGCTTCAGCCCTCAAGACTTGGAGGGGGTAGCTATTCCCCACGAGTATGCACTAGTGATATGGGTTGTCATGGCCAATTGCATGGCAAGGGTCTTTGTTGACATCGAGAGCTCGTTGAATGTATTGTTCAAGCAGGCCTTCGACCAAATGCAGATAGACCGACATGACTCGCAAACCATTTCTATAGCGTTGTTCAATTTTACCAGACATGAGGTAAAGCCGCTCGAATAGATCTCTCTCGCTGTCCATGGGAGAAGAACCTCGAAACCGAACTCGGACCACTATCTCCACAATGGTCGATACTTTGTTCGCCTACACTGTCAGCCTAGGACATCCCACCTTGAGCTCATTCCGAGCGATGGTGTCCACGTATCATCAAAAGATAAAGTTCCCCGTAGATGACTAGGTGGGTAAGGTCAAGGGCAATCAGACAATCACACGAAAGTGTTATGTTGAGGTGGTGAAGGTCGACTCTCAGAAGAACAAAAGAAGAGTCAAGGTCCAGCTCGTCCGCGACGCCCCTCCAACTTATCCAATCAAGGGACCAAAGAAGTACCGATAGTACCCGAGCGACCGAATCGAACTACTCGGGTGGCAATCGACCTCTCCCCTAAGTTGAAATAAAAGGTAATTACTTGCCTCTCTCGTAACCAGGATGTCTTTACTTGGTCGGTAAAGGAGGTCACAGAGGTATCACCCTCAATCATGTAACACCGACTCAATATCGACCTAGAAGCTCGACCGGTACAACAAAAGAAGCGACACTTTGGCTGAACAGAACAAAATAATCAAAGCCAAGGTCATCAAGATAATGGAGGTTCATTTCCTGATTTAGCTCACTAACGTGGTGGTGGTCCCCAAGGCCAGAGGCAAATGGATGGTTTGCGTGGATTTTCGGGAGCTCAATAAAGCATGCCCGAAGGACTACTATGCCCTACCTTGAATCGACCAATTGGTGGACTCGACCTCGGGTTATAAGCTCATATGCATGCTGGACACATTCCAGGCCTACCATTAGATGCCCTTGATTGTCGAAGACTAAGAAAAAGTTAGCTTCGTCACCTAGATTTTTTGTTACACCGTTATGCCCTTTGGACTAAAAAATGCATGGGCAACATATTAACGATTGATGGATCACATCTTCAAGTAGCAGGTCGGGAGGAATGTCGACGGTTATGTGGACGACATTCTGATCAAGAGCACTCAAGCTGACGACCTGATTAGGGACATCATCAAGACTTGCGGCACGCTGTGTTGATATGGTCTCAAACTAAATCCGAACAAGTACTTGTTTGGAGTCAAGAATGGTCGTTTCCTTGGTTACATTGTAACCGAGCGAGGGATTGAGGTCAATCTAGAGAAAGTCCTTAAGCGTTGCGGGATATGCCCTCCCCAAAAAACCTCAAGGAAACTCAGAGGTTAGTCGGGTAGATCACTGCCCTCTCTCGATTCATATCTAGATCAGCCGACAAGTGCTTGCCCTTCTTCGAAGTTCTCTAGAAGTCAGCTCGGTTTGAGTGGGACAACAAGTGTGAACAAGCCTTCATGGAGCTCAAGGCATACCTAACTAGTTTTCCCCTACTCTCTAAGTCTGTCAAGGGAAAACTCTCTAGCTATATTTGGAAGTGGCCGAAGGAGAAACTAGCTCGGTCCTACTTCGATAGGAGGGTGGCATCCAACACCTCATTTATTGCACCACTCATCTTCCGAAAGACACCGAGATTAGATATACCACCTTGGAGAAGCTAGCTTTGGCTCTGGTAATGATGGCTCGAAACCTACGACTGTATTTTCTATCTCATACCATCATCGTGCTCACTAACAACACTCTAGGACAGATATTAACCAACACCGAGGCTTAAGGACGACTTATCAAATGGACAACAGAACTCAGCAAGTATAATATCCAATATCAACTCAGAACGACCATCAAGGCACAGGTGTTAGCCAATTTCTTAATTGAGACCCTCGGTTAAGAATTGAAGGAAATTTGGAGGGTCTTTGTAGATAAGTCATCCACAAAATTAGGCAGTGGAGTAGGGGTGTTACTGACTTTGCCCCGGGAAGAAATCTTGCAAATAATCATACTGAGCTTTTGAGCCTCCAATAATGAGGCCAAATACGAGGCGCTATTAGCCGGGCTCCGAGCCGTCAAACAGGTGGGTGGCTCTCAAGTTGTCATTCATTCCGACTCCCAATTGGCGACGTAACAACTTGAATGAGCGTTTAAGATCAAATATGAGCAACTCCGGAATTATACCGCTGCTTTTGGAAAATTAAAAGTTAAATTTCATGAAGTTGTCATCTAGAAGATACCCCAGAGCAAAATTCAAAAGGCCGATAAGCTTGCCAAAATGGAAGTGCTTGGGCTACATGGACGTTGAACGACCCGGTTGCCCGAGTTTAGTTAGTCTCGCAAATAGACCAAGTACCTTCGCAAGAACCGTTAATCGACTAGAGAACTCCATTTGTTTCCTTTCTAAAGAAGGGATTCCATCCGAATCAAGCCTGACTTCTCAAAAGGCGGGCCGCTCAGTTCACCCTAGTCGGAGACTGTTTATACAAGAAGGTCGTCCTCTGCTTAGATGCCTTGGCCCCGAAGATGTTGAGTACGTTATGCGTGAGATCCACGAAGGCAGTTGTGGCAATCACATGGGCAGTCGGACGCTTGCCATAAATGTGCAGGATACTTTTGGCCAACTTTGCAAGCAAACACATCTCAACTAGTTCACACTTGTGCTAGTTGTCAAAAGTATCAAAACATCTCCCAAACCCTGGCCAAATTATTGAAGGCATCTAGTACGTCCAACCCTTTTGATAATAGAAGATGGACATCATTGGCCCATTCCCAACGGGACCTAGCCAAAAGAAGTTCCTCTGGATAGTGGTCGATTATTTCTTCAAGTGGGTGGAAGCTAAGCCCTTCGCCCGGATAACGAAAGAAGTTATACCAAAATTCCTATAGAAGAATATCATCTATCGATATGGTCTCCCTCATAAATTGGTGTCGTCAATGGCCTGTAATTCAACGAAGCAAGCTCAGAGAGTGATGTGAAGGATTTAGTATTCAGCAAACCTTCACCTATGTTGCTTACCCTTAGAGTAACGGGCAGACAGAGGTAACCAATCGAAAGATCATTCGAGTCCTTAAGATCAAGCTTGATCATGTCGGTGATAGTTCGGTAGAAGGGTTGTCAAATATCCTTTGGGCTTATAGAACTACTCCTCGAGAAAGTACGAGGAAGACTCCTTTTCATCTCGCATATAAAGGAGTGGTGCTCATCCCCATCGAGATTGGCATAGAATCTACTCGAGTATAAGCATATAATTCTAATAATCTCGACAAGCGACTACTCAAGCTTGACCTGATCACTGAAACTAGGGAGAAGGCAACAGCACAACTCGTAGCCTATCGGCAACGAATGTGCCAAACCTACAACAAGCGGGTCAGCCCTCATGCCTTCCAAATCGGCGACTTTGTATGGAAGAAGGTTAAGTCAGTCGACGATGTGGGAAAGTTGGAGCCTCAATGGGGAGGACCATACCGGGGTCACTCACAAGTTGAGCTTGGGAGCATACTATTTGGAGGATTTGATTGGCAAAGAACTTAGCCGACCATGGTCGGTTGCGCATCTACGACCTTATTTCGTCTAGGGGCTCTGGGTACCTGTCATTTTCTATTTTGATGCAAGTATTTACTTTCCTTTATATCTATCTTTTCCCTTCAATAAATGGTTGTCTTGCTTTTCGCAATAAACGACTCTTTATCACTCTGGCCCCTACACCAAGTCCAAGCGTGCTCCCATGCAATCGAAGGCACTTAGGCCCCGACACGTGCTCCTATGCAATCGAAGACACTCAGGCCTTGACATTGAGTTTAACTGAGTCTAAGGATGTCATGTGTCGAGCACTCTCATGGATTCGAAGCTTTGCGACTCCCGCTACCCATGACTGACCAAATACGATTTAGAGAACATTCAAAAGGGTTTGCTTTTTCATTTCATTTCAAAATTTTGTCTAAGTACACAGCTGAAGGATTACAAATAGCATAATATAGTCAAACTATGCAAATCAGCAAGCTCCTCCTTGGGGATGTTGTTACAGACTCTTCGCATGCTTATGGTGTTCTCAAATAAATGGCAAGTGTTCGGCCTTGTGAAGCTGCTTGACGGCGCCACCAATCTCATACTGAACCATCTTGAGGGTGTGACTGCTTAGCAAATCATAGAATTCCTATGACCACAGGAACTACTCCTTCTTAGTGGCCCAACGGTCCTCTTCTCTAGCAAGATAACCTTCGAACTCTGCCTCCATATTCTCTAGTTGGGCCCTTTGGGCCTCCCACGTGATCTTCAAGACCTCCGTCTCAGCTTTCTGAGCATCCGATTCAGCCCTCCCGGCCTCGGGTTCGAACCTCATCCCCTCCAGCTCTACCTTCTGAATTTCTGAATTGCCTTTTATCGCCTTCAGGGAAACCTTAGCTTTCTTCTGCTATTTCCTCTCTAATGAGGCCTACGATTTCAGTTCTTTCAGGCGGGTGTCAGCTTCGCCCAATTGCCCTTGGAAGGAGGCCAAATCAGCTTCAGCTGAGTCTATCATCTCCTACATCAAACGCAGCTGCACTGCTTGGGCGGCGACTTCAAACTTCAATATGTTAGCCTCAGTCCTCGTCAATTCTCGACTAGAGGGAGTCGGCTAACTTTCTAATTCGGCCACCTGAGCTTGCATGTCTCAGAAGGATTAGAGGATAGCGGGGACTCAGGTGGACAACTCCATCATCACAGCCCATAACTGCAACAAAGATAATGTAGTGGTCACCAAAACTGAAAGTCTAACCCTACCTTGACACGGTGAATTTTACAAATCCTTACCCTAGTTGAGTCTTGCGCCACCGACTCCGTCAGGGAATTCCAGAAGGATTTGCGCTGCTATTTAGTCTCGCGCCACATCGTGGTCAATCGGTGGGTTAATGTTATCACGACGGGTTGGACTCTGGAGGGATCTCTTGTTCTTTTGGCATATCCAGTATAGCGAACCCCCAGCTACTCTTGGAGGTGAAGTGGTCGACTCGAGGTCTCCTGCCGACCTCATCAGAAGGTCGCCCAAAGAGATGGGGCCATGAGTTGAATGCAAAGAACTCGGGTCAGCTTGAACAAAGTGGGAGGTCGGATAAACAGATAATGGGATTTCCATCCCTTAAATGAAGTCGACATCTTGTGTAAAAAGTTATTGGTGTTGGTGTTGGTGTTGATACTGGAAGCACAACTTTTAACCCAGAATTTTGATGTACGACTAAAATTAAAGTTAGGTTAGTTGGGATCTAACAATTTGTGTCAAGTGTGTAGGTTAATTACAAGAGGTGAAGTAATGGTTGGGTAGATATTGACTAAGTCCTAGTGAGACTAGGCAATTGAAGACCTGATTGGGAGTCAAACATGAGCTAAGTCTTGGTTAGAACCAAGCAAAAAAGTTCTAGCTAGATGTTAGGTGAATCAAGTCCAAGTGGAGCTAGCTGGAAGCTAAAGGCTTGGCAAACAAAGACCAAGTGGAGTAAGTTAGGAGCTGAAGCTTAGCGGACAAGACCAAGTAGAGTAAGCTGGGGGCTGAAGCTTGGCAAGCAAATCCAAGTGGAATCAGCTGGGACTGTAGCTTGGCAACTCAGTCTAGATGAGTCAGCTCGAGGTTGAATATCTAGACCCAAAATAAGTGCAAGTAACTTTAAATTTTTTATACTACTCATTACGTTGTTTATAAAGTGCATGCGAGTAACAATTGAAGGCAAGTAATGCTCGACGGTTGGTGATAACTCTCGATATGGGAATTCGAAGGTCCAGGCGACCGGAGGATACGGGCGACGGGAGGATACGGATGACTGGAGCAACTTCCAGGCAACCGGGAGATAACGTTATCAGCAATCCGAGCAAGTTGGGTCAGGGTTGCCCCTCCAGGCGACTAGGGGACTTCCAGGCAACAGGAGAGCTTCGTTAACATTATCTAACGGATAACAATTGCAGCCGCATCAGTACCTATCTAGGCAACTGGAGAAGGGTTATAAAAATAGCTTCGAGGTAGAGCTTGAAAATCACTCATCTACACATAATTCACTCTTGTTCTCATGCTCTAAGTGCTCTCTTGCCTTCTGTGTTGCGACACACTGCAATTATGCTTCATTTCTGATCGGCAACACTTGAGTAATATTTTCATTCAGTTTTTGTGTTTGCTATATTTTTGCATTTGTGTTTAACATTTTAGATTCTTTTTATTAAGGTTTTCCCACCGCCAAAGGGTTTCTGGAAGGGAAAATTAGAAATAAAAATCGCATTTTTATAGCTGCTGCATGTGTCTACATTTCTGATTTGGTTAATCAATTGCTTGCATGCTTAGATTGCATTATTTCCATTGTACTCTGTTGATTTAATTATTTCTGATATTATCTGCTCATTAAATTCATAACGTTATTCACTGAAGGGTTAACTCCTCTCTAGACAACATGATTTCCAACTTGCGCTTCATTTCTCTAGAATCGAGTTCAATACTACAACTGGAAGGTTTCACTGTAAAGTAGAAGACCACAGCATCCATCTTCTTCAGATAGAAAAAGTAGTGGAAGAATCAGGGTGTGAGGGGGATTTGGTACAAGGGAAAAATGATGACTACTCTGCAGAGTAGTCCGAAAGAATTGGGGCCAATTGTTGAAGGAGAATGTAGAAGTATTGAGAGACCTCGACAAAGAATCTTGGAATGGGAAATCAAAAGCCACCTAACAGTTGACCTTTGAAAAGGGTGATGAAACCGACAGGGGGGAGTTGAGGTTGGTTAAGAGCATTCCGAATTATTACTCGATGGTCCACAAGAATTTCATACTACAAATGTAGTTGGTTTAAGCCCCCTCTGTTAAAATCGAACGTCATGGAGGTGTACCAGAGAGGAGAAATCCCTTCAATCGTCATGGGTGTAATGGGAGACTAAGAAAGATAGAGACGAAAGAGAAAGCAAAAGTCGAAGCACATGAAAGGTGAAGGAACTTACAGGAAAAAAGAAGTTCGTAGTGTTGGGGTTGCAAGGTTGCAAACATAGTCCCATATTAAAAACGCATGGGAAAGATCATGAGTTTATAAGAGAAAGATATCTTCATTGGTATGAGGCCTTTTGGGTAGAGCCCAAGAGCAAAACTATGAGCGCTTAGGCCCAAAGTGGACAATATCATACCATTGTGGAGATATCTAAATTATTTTCGATCCAACAATTGGTATTAGAGCCCGGACTGCCAGAAGGACTAACCGCCGACTGTGCACAAGAGCCATGGTCCAATC
>JBBMJZ010385579.1:0-32218 GCA_037833815.1 Zingiber zerumbet | reverse complement strand
TCGCTCGTCCCATCCAAATTTGATTTGATAAAAGCGAATTTAAAGTCACACGTCGCTGTAATTGTTGCTCGTCCCTTGACTTATAATATACTTACACGTGCTATCTTGCGAGACCATTGAACACGTCGCTGCCGCAACGACTCATATATTAATTATACGTCGCTGCCGGTGCTTATACTTATCTAATACTATATTGACTACAAGACATATCCCAGCTGCACTTCTTGACCTCTATGGTGACCCGAAGGAGCTTTCTTTCTCATCCAATGAGGGTTGCATTCTAATAAGAAGCTTGCCTAATGGACTGACTCCAATTTCAGCCAAATAGACTGACCCTTGCATGACCATAGTGATCGACCCACTGACGTATATGACTTTCTCTTTCTTACTTGGAGATCTCCCTTTGACTGTATCCTTCCCAACGTGCACCTGAGCTAGCGAAACGACTCTCCTAAGTAGCTGAAGATGGGATAAGAGCCTGAACCCACACTGAGCTTCTATATTTAGAAACTCTCTTTCATCAGACAATCGTGCACTGCACTTCTTTATACTAAAGAGTTTATTATGAAATTACTTCTCATTTAGTCACTGAATCTGTTTTTAGTAGAGATATTCATATTACCAAGTAAGCCCCTCACTCCTAACCTTAGGTAATAGATGCTAGAAAGACTAATAGGCGCATGAGCTCTACCATCTAATTATGGGATTCACTGAAAGCAAGATCTACTACCCAAACAGCACTTCTATTTATCTATACTTAATTTATCGAATGTATGCTTAAAGATTGTACATCTATAATTAGTATGCAAGCTATCCTACCCTTCGTGCCCTTGGTTTGATTAGTTCTTGTGCGGGCTCGAGCTCCTGCGAGATATAAGTGCTCGACCGGGCTTTGTATCTGTTGGAGCTCCTGAGTTCGTACTCGTATAATAGATAATGGATTTATTGAAAGGTATAAAGAGAGACTGATATTCAACTTTATAAAAGTCGAGTCAAAAAGAAGATGTGAATTGTGATCTTGCATCTGAGGAATGAACTCATTAACTGGAGAGTTTCCTCTGTTCTATATAGTGGCTCGAGAAAGCACAGCCCTTCCGAGCAAGGCAATGAGTGGACCCAAGGTCTCCCCCTAGCCGGTCAACGGCTGCCTAATATGCTTTATAGAAAGATCAAATGGTATTATTACTCTGGTTTTAGAGTGAAATTGATGTTCAAACATAAGAAGATGCAAAACATGGATCATAAAGAAAGATCGAGAGAATGGGCACAAAACATGCGCTCAAGTAGAAAAGAAAGATAAGCTACGACTGGGCGACGTCGACGGGTTTTGATTTGATTCTCTCCCTTGCCGTGCTGCACGTGAACGATTGAAACAGTAGTTGTCCATCCCATTGAGCAGTCACTAGAGCGAGGCTTCACTGCCTGCCAGACCCACTAAGAGCGGACCTAGATTCAATATCATGCCTGCACCTTGACTGGAGAGCACTCACAACTCATATATATATGAGGTCCGATCGGCTCCCTAGAGGAATGAACTCCAAGTATTCGCCAAGCCAAGCATTAGTGATCAAGCAATTTGCGTAAGGATGGCATGTGAAGAACCGAAAGGTTCGGAGGACAGAAGGGTAAGTCAGAAAGGAACGAAAGAAAAGGTGACCGAAGAGAAGATTCAGGCAAAGGTTCATGCTCATAAGAAGTGTACGGGCGGGGGTATGATTCTTTTTTCAATCAAAGGCATGCCCGAGCAGGTTGAGATTGAGTCTTTGAGTCCCCTTCCGTCTGTCCTTTCTTTGCTTCCGACTGTAGAGCCCTAATCGAATGCTTTAGTGGAGGTGCACATTAGGATGCTCTTCTCTATATAGGTGCATGCGTTCTGTCCCTAACCAGAAGTAGGTAAGAGGCCAGCGGACAGAGGACCCTTAGGCCCTCTGTCTCTGAAAGGGAACTCCTAGCCAATAAGTAGGAATTAGATAGCTTACTTCAGCGCGGATGGTCCCACATGAGTACGAAGACCCCTTTTTGCCCTCCTCCCTACCCGAAGGCTGAGGGAGCGCCGGATAAGGGGCGGAGCGTCATGCCCAGTGCCAAAGATATCTGCTTGTGAAGCTTCTTTCTTTATAAATGTGGGAAAGAGTGCATCCGATCGATGGGATGAATCTCTTGGGTCTGTGTGCAAGTCCTTGGAAGAATCATTCCTAGTAGTGTAGGAGGGCGTCCCTATCCAATAAGGAAATGGCATCGCCTCCGTATTGCAAAGTCTCGCTTCCCTAATCATGGAAAGATAAAGGACCCCACTCGAATCCATGCCGGGTGATGCTTTATCCGTCCCTATAGCATTGGCTCGAGAAGAAGGTGCGAGTGATAACGACGCGTCCAGCTCAATCTCAGTAGTGTCTTCCGCGCAGATCATAATACTACTTGAACCGGCCTAAGAGCTAACCGAACCCGACCTAGCGAATGTGAGAGGAAGATATGTGCTTGAGCTACTTTGAGAGGTGCAGAAGTCAATATCATTCAACTGAAGGAGGGCTTTTTCTTGAATCATCGAAAGCCCGGCTAAAGCGAGAAGAGGAGCGAACGACAGTGACGCGGGAACAAAGAATATGCAGGAACCAGCGACGTAGAACCATCGAGTACTGAGGTGCGAGTGATAACGACGCCTGTTCATTACTTGAGTGTTAGGGCTTCTTTCCTACCTTTGTCCCCATTTCTTCTTCTTTACTTACGTAAGGGAAGTTGTTCAAGGGACCGATTCTTCCTATTCCTCTCCCCCTTTGCCGAACTCAAAGACATGTAGGTGTCGAGCATAAAAAAGGGCCCTAGCCCTATGGATGGGGGTCGCTTCCAATGCTTACACGCTGCACGCTGCTCTAGATTGAATTCACTCCTCACCAAAGAAGATAGATTCTCGAACCCAAGAGTCAATGGGACGGTCAGATAGCCCCTCCTGTCCATTCCTTTAAGGGTCAAACTTCTTGGTGCAGTTCCCATACGGTAAGTCTTAGAACCTGGACGCCCAGGGTACGGTTTGATTAGCAGGTTTTCAAGGAACAGTAGAGGCGAGCAGACGAGATATGAACCTTTCCCAAGCAGATGCTCATCCCCTCGACGTGCACTTGACTTTGAATTGCTTTATATATATAAAGAAAAGAAAGATAGGGCAAAGGTCTCACCCAAGCCCTTCCCGGAAGTTCTCCCCTAGCAGATAATCTAGGCTTTCTTTCCCAAAAAAAGTAAGTAGAAGCTCTTTTTGGGGACTGCTCTTAGTTCAGATAAAAAGATGATCTTATTAGCCAATCAATATAACTCCCCTGTCGCGAGAGCAACCCCCTCTATTCCTCTCTCCTCTCGCATGATTGAGGTCGGCCCGTGAGTAGTATCGGCGTGTAGCTAAACCCTAGTTCTTCTTTAAGCAATGCAGTGAAGGATATTGTAGGCATGCCCCATTCCGGTCGAGCTTTCTCAATGGTCTTCTTCCCAGAGCAGCCAGAGTACGAGTCGGAGGAGTGAACGAAGTGAGACTTTGGAGCGAACGACAGTGACGCGTCTCTGGCCGCAAGTAAAGAAGTTCTAGTGAAGAGGAGTCAGGAGTCCATCTCTCATAACTCATTGACTCGGAGATTCAGACTGATCCCTGACCCGACTTCTCTTTCTATAATATAGAGAACTCGCACACGGAAAGAAGAAGAGGAATGAATGAATCCGCCACGCACCTAGTATTCTCAACACGCTCTGCTGCTCTTAGCATTCCTTGTCTTTGCCAACCTCTGGATTCTTCTAAAAGTGAAGCCCAGGGCCCGACTGCTATCTTCAGTCCTTTCTAGCTCCTGGGGACGTTTCAGACTTGAGCATCTGCCTGGGAGTAGACCGTACTCTTTCTTTTGAGTGGAATCCAACAGAGAGAGACTGGGAACTATCAGAATTGGAAGGCTGGTCAAAGCGGGATGAGGCAGTGTAATTCAAATTAAAACGCTCTCACTTTTTTTTGTGTAATTAGTAATTAAAACAGCCAATTGCAGCGAAGCGGAATGCGGCAGTGTAATTAAAACACACTTTAATCACGCCTTGTAATTAAGTGCCACTTTAATCACTTCATGTAATTAAATGGCCACTTTCTCACGCGATGTAATTAAAACACATCTCACTTCATGTAATTAAAAGGCCTTTTTATCACGTAAGAAACTCCCCGTTTTATCACGGACCGCCAGCAGAGCGGAGTGAACAAATGAAGCGAAGCAGCGAGGCGATCTTACTAAGATCATAACAAGAATTGGACGATGCTCAATTCAGTAATCGAAAGCAGGCTTCTAGATCTCTTCTTTCTTTATGCTTTGTCGAAGTCGCTCCTGATCCGCACCTCACTACTTGAGCACGAGGGGACTCTGGCCATCTGAACAGGAGTAGAGTCTGATTCCCGGCATCGATCGCACTCATGGAAAGAAGGCTACCTTCGGCATACAATTCCCTATAGCAGTAGAGTGGCATGGAAAGACAGACCTACCGAGCGAGTGGAATGAACTCGCAACAAATGGAGAGGGTGAATCACATGGGACCTCGCCTCCGTTCCGCATCGCTGGGACCTATTCTCCTTCTACTGGCAGCTAAGTGAGTCAAAGCCTTTGACGGGCTATAATCAAGTGCCCTCCAGTCCAACTATAGTTCTCGACCATTCACTATTAGAGCCGGGTTCAATTCCATGCCGACGAGAACAACAAAGATGAGAACAACTATATATAAAGGAAAGATCTGAGGCTCCCCGGGGAGAGACAGACGACAGACAGATATCGAAAGTGACTATGATCTCCCATCTGAGACCAATTCTGTTCTAGCATCATGAGACCATTGATGTTCTAGCAATAGAGCATAAGCAAGGATCACTCATATTACAAGACTGAAGTAGATCTGCGAAAGCGCCAAGTCGCCATCATTGCCCCCTTAACCAGAGTGGGTGAGATACTGGAGGAAGTAACGAGCGGGATGAGCGAGCCAGGCGTCCAGGCGTCCCTTCTTCCGGTCGTTTCAAGTAGAGGCGGGGAGAGGCCGACAAGCGAGTGGAATGATTCAGACGACCTGAAATGCAGAGCTCACAATCTCGAGACAGCTTTCTTTAGGCCCATTCCGCGAGCCGACTGCTGAACTACTTGACCCGAGCCCCACTATCGTACGTGGAATGACTTCAGCATAGGCCTATCTATAGGAAGCAATGGTCATTCTCTCTATATAGAGAAGATAGATACGACGCTAGCCCACAGAGCAGAGAACCAATTGTCGAGTTTCTGAATGAAACGGATACCTCGGTTCGCACTCCACCAGAGCAAGCAATCGAGTGAAACCGCTCAAGCAGCAAAGATCAACAAGCTTTGTCGAATCAAGCGCAGAAGAAGCGAAGAGAAAGATCATTCAAGTGCTCCCTTAGCCCCAATCCACTCCCATGCATGACAAGAGATGCCAAGTCGAATAGAGAAAGCAACAAATGAAGCGAATGCGAAGTCGAATGAATCAGAATCTCCACTGTGTGTGAGGGCAAGCGAGATCCAGAATGAATCCAGGACAGGCAGAGCCAGCGAGGAACAAATGAAGCGGAGCGGAATGCGGTAGTCACCCCAGCGAGGCGGAACGGAGTGGAGCTGAGCTTGCAGCGTTATTAGGAGCGAGAGCGCAGTGCGGGCCAATTGAAGCGAAGCAACGAGGTGAAGCGGCCAATTGAAGCGATAGCTACATGCGGCAGAAAAGCAAGTGTCTTGCTGAGCCAGCATAAGCAAAGCTACGTGCGGCAGTGCTCATCTCTTGCGATAGCGGAATGTGGGGCAACAAATGGAGCGAAGCAACAAATGCGGTAGTCAGCGGCAGTCATCCAGGAAAGGAAGATCATGATCAAGATCATAAAGGAATCCAGGACAGGCAAGAAAGATCATCAAGGAGAATGAATCCCGGACAGGAATGAGAAAGAGACAGGAATGCGGCAGAGAGCTTGCGCGGAATCCTGGGTAAAATAAAGTAAGCGAAGCGGAACGAGAACATTGCTTTGGCTTATTACTATTTCTTTCTCTCTGCTCTTCTGACTAGCTCTAGGTTCTATTCTAGGTTGACTCCGAAGGGCTGGCTAGTGAAACCATCTCCAACCTCTTTGGAGCTCCTCTGAGTGGCTACAGTCCCTGTTTGGGGAAGGGAGTGGAAGGGCGAAGTCGAATTGCTTTGTCGAGGGCTCGTGCCTAGATAAACGGTTGGTTCAGTGAAGCCGGTAGTCCTTATTATAGTATCAGATGCTAGTCGAGGCGGAGGGCAGGCAGATTCATGGGTCCTCGGCAGACGGAGCCTGGGGAATACGGTCCCAAGACCTAAACAAAGGTGCTACGCGGGGCGACTGCGAACACAAAAGAAGAAAGAGATAGAGTCAGGCCTAGTTCGGCCAGACCAATCAGCGGGGCATCATCAAGCAGCAGGGAAAGGAAGACAGGTGCTAGCATCATTCAGAAAATGGGGAGGGCATGCCTTTGGAGAAGAGGCCGGGGCAGAATAGCTCGCTCGTGAAGACAGACCTGCCTAGAGCTCCCTTTCGTTCAGACCAGACCGGACATTCATCCCCATCTCGGTAAGACTACCTGGCTCGGTCAGACCTGACTCCCTTGTTCGTGAATAAAAAGCTGGGGACGACTAAGCGGATCTGCTATCAGATGGTTCGATTCCCGTAAGTTCTCGGTACTCCGCTCCGGCCTCTTGATCTTAGAGAGTTTTCTCGCTGGTCTCTCTTCCCGGATTCGATCCTTCTACCCGGATCCCAGCTGCTCTCTTCCCACTTCTTTTGCCTGTCTCGGTCTTGCAGGAAAGGTGCTCGGTCTGCTCCGTTCGGTCGTAAGGGGTTAATTAGAACTTGTCTGCTCGGCAAGACTGATCATTCCCTTCCTGAACTACGTACGAGTCATGTTCTTGGAGGTGCTGATTCAGACCATTCACTCCTCGAGCGGAAGATCGTTGAGCTCCAGGCCTGGCATCGACATCGAGATTGAGTTCTTGACTCCTACTCCTCCCACTAGGTCCTAGCCCAACTACTTACCTAATTGAGTGAGGAGTTGATTCGATGTGGAAAGAAGACTACAATAAAGAATCAGATCTGGGTGGAGCTCCTCAGCCGGTGCCCGTGGTGGAGCAGCCGAAGCCCTGGACAGTGTGGGATGAAAAATGGCCTACCCGGCATCATCAGGCAACTTCTCATATTAAGTAGAGCGAAAGAAGATGATAAAGAAATGGCTGAATAGAATGAAATCTTTACCTCTGCCCTTGAGACCATACCGATTCTTGTCCCTAGCGAGAGACCAGACCGAGACTACCAGGACAGCTTGGACTAAAGGTAGACCACTAAGGCAGATGCAGATTCAAGGTGCAACGCAGATCGATGCACTTTCATAGAATAGCGGGCAAGATCAGTGGTCCCATCCAGCCATGTTGATCTTTTTTGCAAGTTCATTCGGTTCGATAAATTTGATCAACTAAATCGTACCCCACTTGTCCGGTAGGAGCGAGTAGAATTCTAAGTGCCACGGGAGCTTTAGACTTATAAGTCGAGGAGTTGGAGCGAAGAATAGGAGCGGAAAGAAGGAGTTCTATATGAATTCAAGTATAGCTGAGCATGCCGTCGAAGGAGGTGGAGAACTAAACGAGTCGGCTTTCCGAGTCGGCTTTCCTCAACCGCTTGTCCTCTGATCTGAGGCGCTTTCTTGGTCTAGCCACAAAAAAACCATCGCCTAGAACTTGAGACCTACTCAAATAGTTGATTGTTTCGCCGATCCGGACACCAATCGATCTGGCTCTTTAGGAAGTCGGCAGAGGGCACCTGTATGAGATCGAGCCGGACACCTGGTCTTCTATCTGGGCTCTCTGAGTCGGCATAACTTTCCCCTCCAAGAGGGAAGGCCCTCCTTTATTCGACTCTGCTTATCTGAGCACTCCCCTCTTCCCGCATCACGAACTTGACTCCCTTTCGTTACACGTACCGTACTCAGTCAGAAATTAAATTCTCGGTCTCTATAGCTAAGATCATTCTCTAAGCGCTGCCTTTCTAATCCTCTTCGACATCCTGACAAGAAGCGAAGTCGGAGCTCGGTCGATCTACTATCTGACGCTATCTTAAAGTGCAGATTGAGTAGAAATTCGGCTATCGAAGAAGGAGTAGGTCTCCTAATAAATGAGCGCTTGAATCTGTCCATGATGCTCAACTCGTTGGATCTCCGGGGTCTCGCTCCTCAGCACCTCCGCTCCCGTGGCATCCCGGGGCACTTATCTAGTCGGAGTTCCTCTTAGGGCTTGACAAGAATCTTTCCTTCTCTGCCTCATCTCATTCTTTCTTTCCTTTCCTATGGCCGGCCCTCGCCAGTGAGAACAAAGATAGCCTCTGAGTCCGAGACCCATTCCCCTTTCTAGCCCCGCTGTCTTGCAAATCTTCCGCTCCGCACCTCTCGTTGACGAATTCCTCTCTTGTGATCTGAGCCGTCTAAGCACTCGGCTACGCACCTTCCTTTTCGACCTCAGAAGTGGGCATCTGTTGCGTTGGCTTGAGCCCGCCTCCTAAAAAACCTAATCTCTATAGGAAGATGCACTCCGCTGATCGATTCAATAGGAAGAACCACTCCTGCTGCTCGTCCACTGTTCATTGTCCCGCGCATGGAATCCTTGAATTGACTCAACTTCGATGAATGGAATCAACTGAGATCTTTAACCCCCAGCCTGCCCTATCGACTGATACGACTTGAACTTGAGACCATATTCAGACTACTTTACTTAGCCCTCATTGGAAGATAGAGAAAAGATGAATCGAACCACCGGCCCATGAGCGAGCCGACCTTAATAGGTCTGATTGGGCAGGTTGGGCTCTTCCTCCGTCTATCGGATCTCCTTCATCATTCACTCATCTATTGCTCAACTATAATAGTAGTCTCTCGCTCGCTGGCTCCTCAATCGGGCCAATAATTGTGAATCAGTAGGGACGACTGAAACGGAGAGGACTAGCAGACAAGTGGTTGTCGGATCAAGGCAGTTCGGCTCGCTCATGTCAATTCGTAGAGATATGAATGAAATGATAGATGATCATCAGGCTCTTCAATAGGTGCCCTTCCCTCCTATGGGGATTGTGCCAGGAACTGCTATATATACCTGCTAAATTCATTCCCCGAGATCAGGACCATCCGACCGGGAACATTGATTGGACAGCTCAAGAGGACAGCTATCCTTTCGGCGGTGGTAGGCATTCCGGTCCTTCGGGAGGGCTGAGGGCAGGTCTTATTGGCCTCCTAACCACCTTGCCTTCATGAATACCTGTGCTTGGAATGAGTTCATATCAAGTATTCGTATTGTGTGAGTTTCTGTCCCGCATGAGTGGGAGATGATGGGAAGAATTCTTCACTAGTCTAGGCCCAACTCATAATGATGAGCGAGCTTGTGCCCTTGGGCAGGATTAGTGCTCGACATTGGACTTCAGGAATGGGAGTGCAATGGGAGGGAGATGTCTGAGCTCGGGATTCTTCTACTGGCCTAGGTGGGGAGAGCGGGGGATGATCTTCCTAGCGCTCATCTCGATCTGGTCTTAGACTTGATGGATATCGATGGATGGATTCCGAGCTTCGACTTCGCTTCTCGACTTCGCAATTCCCTTCCAGTCATCGGTAGGAGTCCCCCCCATGGAAGATAGCTATGCCTACCATGGTCCCAATAGAACTTCCAAGCTATGCTCTTTAGTCGGGCTTGCTAAGAGAAATCTGGGGTGTGGGCAAAAGCTCTTTTCCGGTCCCAATCTAGTTACTTTGGAACTCTGAACCGCTCCGCATCACCTCTCACTCGAGGTCGTATGTGGATGTGGATCTGCCTCTGCCCATTCTCTGCGTCGTTTCACTCAGTATTCGCTCTTTCGATTGAATGGTCGGGATTGATTGCTCACATACATATGAGTTCTCATCTCTCTAAGAGTGCTCTTGGTCTCATGTCGGGTATTGGTCTCGAACGTCTTCTCAGCGAACCATTCATTCGGATAAGAATCCCGCTCGCGGCTGCCGCATTCCGCTATCGCTTCAATTGGCCGGTTCAACTTGCCAAATAATGACATGTTGGTTCAATTTGCCTTCTAATGACAGTTGGATTCGTTCATTCCACTCGCTGGGCCCAGCTATCGCAATTTCTTCATTTGTTCCTTCGCTTTCATAATGAATCGGTCTCCCGCTCATAGCACTTCGTTGAACTCGCTCCGAATCTCCTCTGATTCTTAGGCGTCTTTGGAGGAGATTCTTTCCTTTCCCACCAATGAATTAGGATTTTGATTAGGTTCTTAGGTCTTATCTATTTCTTTTCTTAGGCGTAAAAGGATTCGAACCTTTTACCCGTGAGCGCTTTAGACCCGGACAAAGAAGCCCGACCTTCCTTAAGACGTCGGTGCCCTCGTTCCTAAGTTCAGTTCAGTCTTGATATGAAAAGAGGAACCGCTCACTGTCTGAGCCCGTTCAGAGCTCGTAGTCGCATAGCTCGTTCGAGAAAGATGAGACTAAGAAGATGAGCCAATGTTTTCCGATAAAATTCTCTTGGATGCGATATTAGGAGCGTCGCAGAGACATCATCCACTGTCTCTATCGAGGGAAATAAGAAACCATTCTTAACGGGAAACTCCCAATTTCGCATTCAAAGAGAAGAGAGGTCCACAACTAATAAACAACTCTTTCCCATACTGTCCGAACGCTCTATGTCGTTTCACTGCTTCGCACCGCAGCAACAAGATCTTTCGTAGTTTTTCATAGAACTTCTCTTCCGGGCACGCTGTAATCTGCTGAGCCCATTAATAGTCAGTTCTTTTGAGTGTCTTTTTTTGTTTGGGGCGAGTGATAACGACGCGCTCGCTTTAAGTTAGTATGGCAGGGAGAGGGTATCCTTGTTGTTAAGGATAGGCTCGACTGATAAGGAGAGGTACGAGCGCAGCGACGTGTAGACGGGGCGACGTGTAGTACATTCCCAGATCTGAGCTACCTGGATCAATCCACCTCTTAGTACAATTCGTCAGTGAGTACGTGGGAATAGCCCAGTAATGAATAGGCTTACCGCTCCGTGGGTTTAGTGCCTCTTTGCTTCTGTTCTCTCTGAAGGCGATAGGAGTTCTGTAAGAATTCCACTGCCCTCAAAATTAATTGACTCGTCCGAACGAGTGCTTACGTTCGGCGCATGTGCGGATCTTCTGGACATCGAAGATGTCCCCAAAAACGATGTTTTTTGTTTCTCATCCGACAAGCCTTGATATTGATAGAGGAGTCCGTTTGAAAGCGCTGACCGGAGTCGCCAACCGCACTTGTTTATCTCTTGGTGTCAAAGGGCGAATTCCTTTTTCTTTTCTGATTGAAGCAAATATTGAAAGAGCCCCCGTCTACACGTCGCTAGCGCCTATTACTGAATTAAGGGCCTTGCCTTCCTGCTGGCTTGGTAACTGTACCCCGTAGATCTCTTATTTAGTTGGTTGGTCTGTCTCTGTCTCTCGACTCAAAGGTTAGTAGGTCAATCAAGATCGGGAATATGAGATGTGGCTTGACTTTCGCTTCGATAGTTAATGGCTAAACCTTTATCTCCCCTTCCGCTTCGGTCTCGGTTACTGTGATAAAGAAACCTTCCCTCTTGTCTTTCCGGGTCTTAAACGACTCTAAAGAGAGTGAGTGACCAACGAAGAAAGAACTCGCGGGCTTTCTAGAGGCCTTTTAGACAAAAAGAAAGATCGAGAAGACGTCACCGCGTCATTATCATTCGCCCCTTCAGTAGTGCTTCTTCCCCGCTCTGGACAGTCATAATAAAACAGAGTAGCATTAGAAAGGTGCGAAGCCTTGAAGCAAGAACTCTTAAGGACGGGAGTGAATGCACCATGTTCAGATGGGGCACGAAGGCTAAAAGAAGAAGTAAGGTGAAAAAGACCACTTATTTATGTGTTGACCACCGCCGCCCAACTTGCAAGGACCCACCCACGACCGCGCCTTGCCCCTCTGCTCGTTCCAGTCAAAGTCGAGACGAGAAGAGGCCTCCTCCTGTGACATAGGAATGGAACCCATGCCATTGAAGTACTTCTTTCTTATTCATCCCAGATACATGGCTTAACAACCATCCCCGGGCCCGGCTCAACATTCTTGGAAAACAATCTCTTCTAGGCTTTTCAATGACTTGGCCATTCAATCTTGTGAACTAATCGAGACCGAAATAGGATAAGGAGATACGAACGGAGAGGAATAACCAATCGATGAAAGAACATGAAACCATTCTGTTTCAATAGAGGTACGGGAAAGGGTTGGGGGCAATGAAGTAGGTGAAGTGGTTGGATTTTGCGAGCTGTTCCAACCACTGCTGGATGTGATTCCAAGAGCCGAACGAGAATGAATACCACACTGAAGAGTCAAGACCGGGCTCCCTAATAGAATGTTTAACCGATCCATTCCGGATCGTTGGTACAGAAGTTGTAACATGGGAAAACCACGGAAAACACGACTTATTTGAATAACCCGGTGACCTACCAATTGTAGAAGTAGGATCTTTGGCAAGCAATAAGCACTTAAATAATACAATTCGAGTGTACCAGATTCTTTCTCATTTCGAGGAAAAGGTGAGGGAGGAAAGGGAAACAACGGAGGGATCCGAATCGGACCTAAATGGGAATGACATGAAAAGTGTTTTTCAAAACCTATCATTAAGGGCGTTACGACGATATACGAAAGGAATGACAAAAAACTCGTGATTGGTGTTCCGGGGAAGATCTGCTTATGAAATAGTTCAAGAAAGAGTCGTCTCATTTCCCGTTCTTTCGTCTTCATTCACTTCTAGGCAGGTTCTGAACGCCGCGTCACCTACTTCATCTTCTGTAGAGTTTCCCCCGACCGGTTAAATTGGTTTTTTTTATTCGATCCCGAAGCATCTCTAGGGTTGCCCTGCCTTTGGCAACCAGGGCTTCCAACTTCTCCAAGTTTTCGTGGAATGTTTCACCGTCTAAGCTCCTCCTCCGAAAAGTAAGGAGGGGACGCATTTAATTATAAGAATAGTTTTGCGACGTGGTTGGCCTTGCGAAGGGCCGACACTGCCGGAGATGGAAAGAGGCGGCGCATTCCATAGGGTTGGTCACTTGGAATGCTCTCGGCGGGGGCCTAGGGCGGACAGAACTACAATATAGTTAGCGCGTGTAGGCTTGATCGCTTACGCTTGCTCCTCCAACTCCAACTACTACAGGAAAGATTCCACCTCCATCTCAAGAATCCATTTTCTTAATCGTACCTTCCTCTTTTGGAAGTTGGAACTCCCGCCAACCGATGACTCTGGTTTACCATCTTTCTTATTTCCCTTATTCCTTTCAAAAAAGATTAGTGATTGATTAACTACTACTTTACCCTAATATGAGTATGTTGTTACTATTCCTATGAGGATTTCGACTTGCTTGTATTCCTTCATTCGTATTATGTTGGTACTTTTTCCAATGCTATTGAGTATTCTGCTTATTCCGCGATTGCTTCTGCTTATTCATGTGCATGTGTGTCTTATCCCTAAATCCCCAAACAAGTCGAAATCCTCTAAAACGACCCCCTTATGTCGCAGCAACCAGCTAGCTAGAACTCGCTAATCCAGTTGCGAGCTCCCAGATGAGCTAACCAGCATACTTTATGAATAGAAGGAATGAAACCGACGCACCGTATTGACCGGCGGGTAGATTTCAACATGATAGAACTCAACCACCGCCCTCCTCCTGCTCCTCCAACGCCAACGGCTATTGATTGTGTCAACCATTCCTTTATTCTTGCTATTGATATAGTTGAATGAATTCCAGTCATTCCCTCCTACACCCTTCTGATCTCAAATTGTTGTAATTCAATATTTGACTTCGGGTGCTAACTCATTTACTTCCAACAATGGGATTTACTTCTTCTATTGGAATTGGAACTGAAACTCTTCACGTCGCTGTCGCACCTTAATGGAAGTAGGATAGTCCCTCTCTCTCTCTCTCCCTTTAGGTCGAGCCATCTAAAGAAGCCAACTATGCTACTACTATGCTACTACTATGCTACTACTATGCTACTACTATGCTACTAACTATTCTTGTAGTCGGCCCCCTAATATTACTTTGATTACAGTAATTGCGTAAATGGCTTTAGGCCATTTACTCTTACCTTATCAGTCGAGCCTATCCTTACTTCATACAATCTCCCAATAGTTTGACTCGACTTTTTAAATCAATCAATTTAGGAGTCGCTGCCTCTATTCCGCTATGGCTATTCCTTGTGTCGGCCCTCTCCTTATCAGTCGAGCTCTATCCGAGGTCTACAAGCTTCCCTAAATTACGGTATTGCGCTGCCATATACCCTTGTAGTCGGCCCTCTCCTTATCAGTCGAGCATATCCGAGGGATACCCTCTCGCATAATATTCGCTCGAGCGTCCTCTCCCGAACTAAGGGGGCTGCTAAGAGCCTAACAGTGCTACCATTTCCTATCTCTCAACCAGTACTAGTTTCCTGCCATAGTAGCGGAGGTAATACCTTATCTTATCTAAGATTGAATATGGTCTGTTCCCTTGCAGCTTCCGGCCAGCCAGTCAAGAAGCAGTCCATTTCCGGCGGTTGCAGTTCCAGTTATAGCATATCCTATTTCGTTTCGAATGGTAATAGCAAGTTCCCCTAAAGCCGCCAGTTCCGTGGCAAATAGGTAAGCTTAGAGAAATTTTTTAGGAAAGTGCCTTAGTCTTACTTTATTTTATGCAAGCCTTATACGAGCAAGCCGGGTTACAGTTCCCGGGGTCACTGCCTTTGTTTAAGCTAACAGCATGGGATACTAGACAAGAGATTCAAAATGCAATGTGCCCAAGCAGCAAGAGATAGTTTGAGTGCCAAGCCAGTCTTATATTAATCTTTTTTTGAATATCCTCAACAAGTACGAGTTATCTTGAGAGTTATCTTACATCCCACCCATATCGTCTTTATCTGGGCCCGGTCAATTGATTGCTGTCCTGTTCCATTGCAACCAGTGTAGCAGTAGAAAAGAGCGCCATTTCTTCTCCAAGCGATCGAGAAAGAGTGAGAAGCTCTATGATTCCTTATGGCTCTGTGTATTCACCGGGAGTCTATAGGTATTTTCCTGCAGTCACTAGCTCTTATTCGATAGAATAAGTATACGCAGTCCCCTCCTTCTATTCTATTATATTAGGAGAGCCACTGGGCAAAAGGATAACGCGCAAAGGTACATGGATAGTATGCTCCTGGAAATTGTCTTTCTCTTAGGGCTCCAGCTACAAGATAGGTTTCGGGACCTGAAGTAATTGCTCTTTTTTAAGTTCTAAGCCCAGCTAGTTCCATTCCTGCCCTTCACCGTTCTCGTATGCTTAACACATGGTGTAGCTTTCTTGTCTAGCCTAAGGAATACGTTTCCGAGCGTTCCAGTCATGCATTGTGTTTCCTGTTTGCTTTTTGGCTATCTTTGCTAGAGATTCCGCGTGGAAATAAAATAGATCTTGATCATGAGTCTGTCATGTTCGAGTATTCTATGTGTATTTATTATGTATACTACTAAAAGAAAAGGTTGGTCACAGTGCTCACCCTGTGTGATTTTCCCGGAAAGCTGCTCGGTTGTAACAACCGGCTCGGGATAGTATGGCTCTATCTTAGTTCCTGCCCCTCTCACTATAAAACGAATAACAAAGGGACTCGGTCTGCTAGGGCAATGGCAATCTATCAGGAAGAGGGTTAGAGGTCAAAAATAGTAGGAGTGCTTTCCAGCGATTGTGAGAAAACTGAATTGGAGTTTTCTTCCATTCATTTTCATGCGAGTTCTCTTGCTGCAGACAGTTGCGTAGCCTTCCCTGCGAGATCCCTTGAATGTGGGTCGGTTCTTTCCAGCCAGCCAGTTTGAGCACAAAGAAGATTATTAGCACGTAAAAGCATATTCCTATTAATCAGAAGTCTCTCTCTCTCGACTTCGTGAGTCCTCCGAGTCAATGGTACCATAGTGAACGAAGCCTACGGTGCGTAGCGGACAGATGAGATGACTAGGCCAGGGCAGGATCTGGGAAGGCATTCAATTAAAGATCGCCAACTCAAGCAGTACAGTAGGCGAAAGAATAGTGAAAGTAGTGCCTGCCAATGAGAAGAAGGAGGTAGTTAAAGAATCCGGTAGGTCACTCTACTGCTATAGCAATAGGGAATGCGGTCGCCATTCGTCCGCAACTCACTATATTTGCCGGGAAGGCCCGATCATCAGTCTCAAATCCAGGGCAGAGGAAGCACCGGACTTGGAAGCTGTGCTTGAGGGCCTAGCCACTATCAGAACCAGGGCACTTCAGTCGCTGCTATCGGACTGGGACCCAGGACTAGGAAGAATGGCCCCACTTTCACTCTCCAGAAGGAACTCTGAACCGATCCGAAGCACCTATTGAGTGGAATGGACCGAATAATTCATATCGTAGCCCATGAGCGAGCCAACCTTAATTGACAAGTCCTGAATTCACTTGCCGAGCCAGCGAGTGGAATGAAGAGCAGATGCCAATGTCAAAGAATGGCAAAGAACAACATATGCGCCAGATTAGAGCATGTTCAAACTTGACAGATTAGGACATTAAGAAAGACTTGCCAGATTAGAGCATGTCATCATTAGAAGGCAAATTGAACCAAGCGAGCGGGATTATACATAACTATATAGTTGTGATCATCTTTGTTGTTCTCGTCGGCATGGAATTGAACCCGGCTCTAATAGTGAATGGTCGAGAATAGGAGTAGTGGGAGAGTAGTTCTGATAGCGCATGGGAAGTACACCAACCGATGGAAGAGCGCAGATGGAGCCCGATCGAAGACAGTTCTCGAAGTGAAGAGCTCACAAAGTGATCGATCGATATCAAAGTCATCTATCGAACTTTTCACTTCTTTTTATGTAAGAGAAGGCAATTGTCCGCTAAGAAAGGAGGGTGCGAAGATCAGAGCGAAGGAGAGAGAGAAGTTATAGTTCTTTGAGCGGCAAAGGAGCGAACTAACGAACGACAGTGAGAAGTTCAAGTAGCCAGCGATGCAGCGAGTGGAATCCCATTGCTTTGGGCATAGAGGGATAAGGGGCGGCAGGAAACAATAGTAGAAGCTTCTCAACTAGAGTAGTGCCAATCGTAGGCCGTCAAGTCCCCCTTGCTGGCTGGGCTCGTTCATTCCACTCGCTCGGTAGGAGTGAATTAAGGCCTTGACCCCGGCAGTTCATGGTCGAGAACAATAGGTCTTTGGACAGGACAATTGGGCACTTGATTATAGCCCGTCAAAGGCTTACTCACTTAGCTGCGGAGAATAGGTCCCAAACTCGGAGTGAAGAACCCAGTATGAATCTGTGTTCTCGCTCATCCCGCTCGCTCCTCGGCACCAACGAGAACTCATTCTATAGGGCCGAACAACTTCGCTACGTGAAGTCAAATCTGGTTCACGAACATAGCCGAACTTGCTTGATTGAAAGTTGAGCAAATATGAGTTCATTGAATTCAGAAGTAGTGATCGAATCTAAGGTCGGCTCGTTCATTCCACTCGCTGCATAGTTCAGTAGTCGAGGCATGGTCCCCACACCGCTCCGTGGGTCTGTAGTCACTTTCGTTCTATCTGAAGTCCTTTGTAGGCATGGAACCGCCTATACCGATCGGATTCATGATCTTTAGAAGACGACTATGAGAGAGCCTCGGACTGGACCGGAAATACGCGAAGTCGAACTCATGCGAAGTCGAGAGGTTTTCAAGGCTCGTAAGGGCAGAGTTGAATCTAGGCCCCCTAGTAGAGAGGGATATAGGCTGGGTTCTCCGCACCCACTTTGCTCGGCCGGGAATGGACTCCGATGGAATCGGATGGAAGTAGTGCTTCATGCTCAGATGCTATATGCTAGTCGAATGCATTTTCTCTTGCATGAAACTCGTCCCTCAGCAATTCTCTCTTCAACTCCGCTAGTCGAAGATCAAGGATTCAACTCAGCTAGGCTCTCTGAAACTCAGCTAGTCTAACGCAGCCTTAGCTCTTGCATGAAACTCGTGATCAAGATATTGCATGAAACTCCTAGTGGGGGAGATTGCAAGGTCTATTGCTTCACTAGTTGTCTATTGCTTCAGTAGTCTTTTGCTATATGCGACACACATGCTAGTCTAACGCGGATTCTCGTAGTAGAGTCGAAGCGGGTCAGAGCTGCTTTTAGCCTATTTCATATTCCGGTCAACGGGAATTAGCAGCGAATAGCCTATTGATTGCCTGGCCTAGCGGTAGAAGCGCCTATTGGATAGCCGAGCTAAGTAGGTAGCGTGAGGATGTGCCTCTCGGATGATGCCGGGCAACGGTGGAGGCCCTTTCCGGTCTCTATTGCGTGAGAGAAGCAAGGTGCGCGTCTAGGCCGAGATGCGGGACAGAGAGTGCAGGGAGATTGATCTTTCCTTCACTGAAGCTCTTGTCACCCTATTGAAGAAGAAAGCCCCCTCTCAAGTAAGAACTCCATCAAGTCTACCATAAAGACGAAGTAGGGCACCTTTCTTGATTATTGAATGAGTCCCCCGGCCCACGAGGTACGATTGGCTCAGCATACGTGGGATGTGCGGTGAGGATTAGATAAAGATTGAATATCATCCGCTCTCCAACCGATGTCCCTCAGTGCTTTCTGCGCATGACATGATAGATAAGAAATTGATTGAATGAATGAGGAGAGCTCCCTATGAGAAAGAATGAGCCAAGGTTGCGGAGAAGAAGATCATGATAGCGAACTCATACCATGAGTGTCACAGAGTATCCCTCTCGAGCCTCAGGTCTGTCTAATGAGATCTCTCCTAAGCTATGCCCTATCGAGGGTCCCACCGGCTAGCCAGAGAGTGGCCGTCCTATGAGTGTGTACTTATTCTCCCTGAGGGAGCCCCACCTACGTACCTCTTTAGTAAAGCTGCTTGCACCCGCTAGCACCCGATCAGCTAGCACCCGATCAGCTAGCACCCGATTTGGTCCACGACCCCAGACCCTAGCCGCCTTTGTCCAATTTAGTCGTTCGCTCCTCTCCTTAGTCTACAGTAAAGAGTGCTTTTTCGCCCATTCTGACTTGGGCTGGGAGGCTATAATGTAGAATATGCGCTCCTATCTCACTGATGCTACAATTGGTAATTAAGTGGAGTAGGTCGGGAAGTGGGCTTTGCTCGGAGGTCTAAAACATGACTCTAAGCACATGAGTAGTTATGTTCGTAGGGCTCTGAGGAGGGAATGGTCATTAACGATAGATACGCTAGATAAGGGGCGGAGCGAAGAAGGAATCTTTCTATAGATGGAGATTGAAGCGAAGTCGAAGCAAAGGCAGGCAGTACGTGATTAGGAGCAAAGGCTCTGAAAGAGGCGAAGTCGGACGGACGAATGCAACTCTGCTGGCTCGCTCATCCCGCTCGCTGGTTCTTTTCCGTCTCAACTGGGAAAGCACAGAATGAAGGAGCGAAAGACAGCTATGCGTCATGTAATTCGCTCGTCACTATCGTTTTCCACCGCTCGTTCGCAGCCTAAGCCTATCCTATCTTATTGTTTGAGGGTATTCGTTCTATCTATCCGGAAGAAGAACTTTCCTATATAGTTTAAGAAGTCGGATTGCTTTCGCTTCACACCTTTGACTCTCTCTCATGAGATTTGCTATAGCTGGCCCGGGCTCCTTTGAGTCACCCCGCGCACCTTCTTATAGGCTCTACAAGAGTTGGGGAGGGCAGTGGAGCGAACCTACCCATTTGTATTTAACATACATTTCAGCCCTTACACAAGACCCTCAGACTTGAGCCCATGGTAAAGAAGGAAGAAAGGGGTGGGGAGGACCTCAAAGGTAAGGAAGGAAGAGCGACATAACTATAAGGTCCCAAAGGTTAGGAATGGAGAGGACACGTGTCTTTCGTTTAGTAGAGGTTTGAACCAAAGCAGCTACCCTAATAGCAAAGCAGTTACTCTAACTTAATAGAAGTGCCTAGCATGGTGAGAGGGTCTCGTACATGTTCTATGGAAGCCTAAGCAATGGGAATGCTTTTAAAGGGTGAAGTATCCGTAGTATGCTGTGCGAATATATCTTTATGAAAAGGCTCAATTCTATGTTATGTCTAGGAGCTTTCGAGGTTAGGCGCTTTAGTGATCATTGGCGGACAGCTTTCTCATAATTAGTAGTAGAGTAGTTGGAATGGCCTATATACCTATGTTGTCGGTGGATGTGCTGAAAGGATCACATTCTACATGGCTCTTTCACTGATTGATTCATGCACTCTTGTGATGGCTAGGAGCACCTTGTGAACAGGCACGAATGAAGGAGCGAAGGTGCGTAGCGGCAATAAGCTTTGGAGACTGGGACTGCCACGATAGGCAGACGGGAATTTGGAAAGCCAAAAGAGGAAGCGAAGTCGGAGCGAGTGAAACGACGCGAGGTTTGGAATGCTTTCTCCGATTTGTATGATTCATCCGATGGAGTGAGTGTGGCAACAAGAGGGAGCTCCTCCCCGGCGATGATCCTTTCCTTTAGTTCCTTCAGTGGCCCGTGAATTATTGGCATGTCTCCGATCGACGCTAGACCTACCGGCTGCTATAACAAGCCGCTATAAGTGGATCTTTCTATGAGACAAGACATCGTCCCGTCCTGGATCCTCTCTTAATTTCACCCTATCTTATGATACTTGAGCATGACTCCGTCGGGGACCAATCGGAGGGGTTGTTCCAGACATACCAGTGATAGGCGTTCCCAGACATACCAGTCAGTGATGGGTGCTCATAGTGGTTAGGGTCGAGGGATGCGAAGGATTATCTAATATAAGGTGAGACGATAGTCGCCTAAAAAACCATCAGCAGTATTTGAAGAGCTGAGCCGAAAAGGCGAAGGGTACCCACTGGATAGGTGAGACGATAGTCGATTGGCGAAGAGCTGAGCCGTTAGGCGAAGGGGAGGTTCGGGAATTCACAAGGAAAGGAAGGATAGGGCTACGAACTCATATGGAATGCTTTCAAGTCTCTCCGACCACCTTAGATTGAGAGCATGGAGAGCGGCGATAACCCGGCGCAGTGAATATGACTCTACCTGGAAGCACTCCTTTCTTGGATTATCCGTTCTAGAGTCTTGTGTTGGGAGGTTCCTATTAGAAGGGAAGAGAGCAGAGGTCAGAGAAAAGAGAGAGTATCTAAGTCAGAGAGCAGCTAAGAAAGAACAAGCAGAGAGAGCCGAAAGAGCAGAAAGAGTTTAATCCCGAACGATGTTATACTAATCCCGGTTATAGGTGAGTAGGGGACGATAACGATAAAGTATACTGGCTGTTCATAGAGCCCCTAAGTTCAGTATCTATCCTAAGTAGTACCTAAGCAGTGGAATCAATCTAGCCAGTTCTTCGGAGTCTAACCCCACCGAAGCACCCATTGTAGCCTCAGTTCATGGGTTTATCCAACAAGAGCATAAACAGGAGCATAGGTTTAGCCAAGGAGGTTCATGGGTTTATCCAAGAACGAATTGGAGCCTTAGTTCAGTAGTAGGGTATGCTAAGAGGAATGCTTTCAAGTCTAATGGGATACCAGGGAATCCCGTTCAGGCTAATGGGATAATCCCGCTCAGGCTAATGGGATATTTACCCGCCTTCTCCCTTCTTTTCTTCTTTACTCAACTGAGCCTAATCCTCTTCCTGCTGGCATCCGAAATTAGACATCCAAGAAGCGAGGGTGCGGAAGTCTCTATTAAATGATTCATCAGCCGGGTCTAGGAGATCTTGCTTATTAGATTGTGAGATTCATCCCAGTTCGGCGAAGGGGCGAAGAGCTGAGCCAAAAGTTCAATTCTTTGAACTTTTTAAAAGGCGAAGGGTACCCACTGGATAGGTGAGACGATAGTCGATTGGCGAAGAGCTTTTAGTAAGGGAAGGGAAAGAGGGGCAGAGAAAGGACAGCAGTCACGCAACTGGTTCAGCTCAGATCTGTTTTAAAGCCCGGCTTGCCTTTGATCCGCGATGATGGGGAGCTAACATGGCTAATTCTGAATTGGTGACCTCGTCTCTCTAGCTTGAGCAGATTAGACATCGCCTCACTCCCGCCTAACCAACCTTAGTCATATGTGGATAGTGAGCACTCTTTCTTCTCTATCTTTTCTTTCCCTTCAATCCATTCCTTGATCTTATGAAAAATGTTAACTGGACCTAGCTGGACAGAAGTAGAGGGTTAGGATAACTCTATTTCACAATTCCTGAGTTCGCTCTGTCTGAGAATTCTTTCCTAGTGCCTTGTAAGCGTGAGAGTGAGTAGTCCTATCCTACACTACCGAAGAGGAGGAGTTTCGGATTCCGAGTTTTTCCACTTTATTATATGTGTTTGCACTCGTTCACACAATCTGTCTAGTGGCGATCCGTATTCGGGAATTGGGTACCCAGCGGATGAATCATTTCCTGGCGAGGGATGTAATGTGTAATGATAAAGAAATATGGGACCTCCTCAGAGACCCCTCTCGCTGCTACATTAGCTCGACCATGAACTCCCTTCTTTTCATTCATTCTGTGCCCCGCAGGTCATATTTTGCTTGATGGTTTTGGCATTTGCAAGCAAGGGAAGGAAGGATAAAGATCAAAACACACTGACTCAACGAAGGAGTTCTTTCTTCTCACTGGTCCGGTCCTCATTCATACTCTCCAAGAGCTTTGACCAATCAGAAAAGCAAGAGGACGGAATCGAAATCGAGTATCTCAGTTGCATGTGATGCTTCTACCTTTTCAATCTTGGAAGTGATCTGCGAGCCTACTCTGTTCTCTACTGCTCTTGGAAATTCTGATTTTTTCTGTTCTTTGGGTTAGAGTTCATGATGATGGCATTCATGAAAGAAAGCAAAAGCTTCTTAGCGCTAAGAATAGGTGACCCCTCACTATCCTAATCCCTAATCATAGTCTGAGTACAGGAAGAGTACTGAAAGTTTCTAGTCTCTGTTCGAGTTCAAGTCTCTCGCGCCTATCCTGACTCTCGTTGGGTCCTTCTGTGCCAGTTTTCTCTTTCACAGCCCTCGCAACTCCAATCCTTTGCGCAGCTACCATTGATTCAAGAATAGTCTGAATAGGTTCCTGTCGTACGGCCTCATTCGCTTCTAATCATGCCAGCCTCCTTCTTTTGCTTCTTTCATTCAATTGTACCACATATCTATAGAATGATTCCTTCTTTCTTGACTCTCTCTTGGCTATCTTCTCTCTTGCTCCTCCCCGGAATTTAACCCCTTACCTCTGCTATCCGCTATCTGGTTCTTGGCTCCCTATGGCTTCTGACCTCGTAGCATAGCCAATTAAGCATGCTACCCTGAGCCTACCTGCTCTAGACCATACCTATGCACTTTTCTTCAGTATTCAATGAGCCCTTGAGCCCTTCTCCGTGGTTAGCGGTCGGTGCCTCGTTCGGGGATCATTCCTTCTAGAGTATTTTGCCTAGCTTGATTTTGCCTAGCTTTTTTCCACTTGCCCGGTCCGTAGTCCACTTGACCAGCCTTGATCAAGTCAAGGAATGTGCCTGATCTACTTGCTTAGTGAGAAAATGCCAGAACGAAGCTAATCCGAGATCGGTTTGAGAATGTAATGATCATGCATGGTGACTATCGCATGGATCTCTACTCTCTATTGGTTTAAGCCGGGATCCAAAGCCAGCGCTATGCTCCTCACTATGAGACAGTGGCCATCTCTATAGTGACTCGTGCTCAGAACATCCGACCGTCTTTTCTCTACTCCAATATCCTTCTTCTTCGAGCAAGAAGCAATAATCAATCATGGGCATAGAGCCCTGAAGCGAGATTCTTCCCAACTCTATGCAAACAATCAGACCTTGGGTGGGCGTAGGAAAGGGCGAATAACGCGGAATCTCTCTTACTGACAGGAGTGGTGTGTCCGGGATCTCCCAACATAGTCTCAATCTTGAGGCCTGCTCGCCTCTCTATTCACCCATCCCGACCTCTTTACTTTACGAGTTGTTTTGCCGGGTTCTTCCACCTGATAATAAGTTCTACTTCTTAGGGCGAGCAAGACTACTTCTTTGAGACGATGCCTGAATGAATGATCGTTTGAAGAGCTTGGCCCTCGCTGGATTGGTTGAGAGTGGGGGTGAGTCGGGATCGGACCATTGACTCTTTTCCATTTACTCTTTGGGCTCATACCATTTATTCTTTGGTTCTTATCTGCTGCTACTTGATGACCTATTATCATTCAAGCAAAAGAGAAGAAGATCAGCTCCTAACATTACACAACCATGGACAGAGAGTGAGGCATGAGACTGTAAAGATATAGAAAAACGCTTACGATCCGTTATAAAGTCATCTATCTTTCTTTTCCTCCAACCTACATTATTAAAGGACGGACGTCGCCCTCCCAAGAGATTAGTTTCGTTTCTTATCGCCTTACGTTGACTACTTGAACAAGAGGCCGGATGTGAAACCTACCCCACTCAGTATGCTTTCTCATGGTATAGCACTATCTACGCTCCCCAACTCCCATTCGGACAGAGGGGGCTGGATTGAACATGCCTTTTCCTTACCCTTTCTCCAGGCCTATTCTAACCCCTTCCTCTCCTACTCGCACTCGCTGCTATTGAATGATTCGTGCCCTGCCTTCTTTCTCTGTGCCGTTCCACTTCTCGGCTGTCGGGTTTGCAAAGATTTCGCTTTGCTTTGCCCTTCCGCACCTCGCTTCCCGTCCTCCTCCCTCGCTTTCCAACTACTTTTTCTCCCGAGAGTGAGTGAGTTGAGCGCTAGCAGACAGAACTGAGAGGAATGAGTAAACAAGGAGGGCTGAATGAACGAACAAAGAAAGACGGTTGAGAGCACACGGGAATGAAGCGCTTCACTTGAGTGCTCGCTGACTGAACGAACTGAGAAAGACGGTAACAAGGAAATGAAGGGCATCCTCATAGGGAATGAGGGCTAGCAGACAGAACCAGCGCTCTGAGAGACATACCGGGCCATTATTATTACTAGGAGGGTGAGCCTCTTTCATAGCAGGTATGCGCTCAAATAGGGTCGGGAAAGCGAGTAGAGGACTCTCACTCCAGGTAATCAGTAGGATCAGGCAAGATCTGTCTGGCGAGCTCTACATGGGGCTAGAGTAGAGGTAGAAGAGAGAAGGTTCAGTCCCGCCTCATCTCATAGCAACCTATTTATTGAACGTAGCTTCCACTATCACTTCGTACTTGCATTGCATAGTCTAGTCCTCTCCTTTCCTTTCCTTGAACTATCTCCTTTCCTATCACTCCTTTCTTCTATGTTCTTTCCTTTCTTTTATCCGAGATCCGATCTAAGGTGGGCTCGCAATCGCACTTCAGAGCTACTTGTTGCGTCCTAATGGTGGGCTCGTTAGTCACGAGCTACGTTCGTTGCACGAGCTCGCTTCCCGCCAATTCCTTTCAGCAGAGGAGCACCAAGAAAAGTGAAAAAAGAAAGACAAGAGATCTGTGTGCGGTAAAGAAAGAAAGGATCTGTCCGCTTTAAGTAAATAAATAAAGAAAAGTCAAGTCAATAAGTGGATCTAAGAGAATAAGTGGATCTAATTGTTCTGCTGTTGGAACACAGTGCAATTCGTTAGATAAATCGTCTTCTCTTTCTTAGCAATTCGTTAGTTAGAGAAGCTCATCGGAATCTCTTCTCGCTTGGAATCTATTCTCGGCTTCTCTTCTCTACTTTTTTTCTTGGATTCTACTCTCGACTGACTTTGGATTCTATTCTCTACGAGCCATTATATAAAAAGAAAGACGAGAGCCATTATATAAAAAGAAAGAAGATAGATAGGGCAAATCAACAAAAAGAAAGAAGATTGGGTCAACTTCAGCTCACTCAAACTAAGGAGAAATAGGGCTTGGTAGGTTTCGAACTCAATTCCCGGTTCATGTACTCCATACCCCTAACCCCACTACGCGGTGCTTTGCAGTGGTGCTTAGACGTGAAGTGAAGGTGAACTGGCATGCCCCAGTCAGTCTATCCGTAGCTAACGAGGGCTAAAGTTAGGTGGTGTTGGAAGGCGACTGCGACTCACACGAATCAAAGCAACCGTCGATTCAAGGGCTCAAGTGCGGGTCGAGGGCCCTGGGAAGATTAGATTCTTGGGCGGATTCAAAGACGGCGGTAGGGCGAAAGTCAGTGCTCACCGGGCTAATGAATAGTGAAGAGAGGCCGGCTCACGAAGAGAAGTCCTTTTTCGTACGAGCCCTAGAAAGAAGAAGGTAGGGTAGGCTCTCTGTTCTCAGCCTTGGCCCGGGACAGACACTCTTTCTATTCTGGCTAGCTAATTTGCTCAACCGAACTATCTTTGATCTCTTGTATTCTTTCCAACTATCTGATCTCTTGTACTCTTGTCGTCGAGAGATCCCCGCTCTGACTCTACTCCTGGGCTGGGACAACTATTCTTTCTCATCGCTGCTCCCGCTCCTCTCACTGTCATTCGCACCGAAGATGATTAGGCACACTGTCATTCGCTCCGAAGATGAAAAGGAAAGCAGCCGACGAGAGCACGAAACGAAAGCGAGGAGAGCCCAGCAGACAGACAAAGCCTAGCAGACGACCAAGCACAGGCAGCTCAGCCGACGCAGACCAAGCAGGCAGAGCTGCTATTGGGTTTCGGGAGGAGCAGAGACCATCGAAGAGACCATCGGCCAACGGTCAGCCTACTCGGAAAGCCTATTCAAGAGGGAAGGCCGACTACCGTGAGGAGGAAAGCCAGTCCAGTCCATATTCTCATTCAAGGAAAGCCTTCTCTTGAGGATCGAGCGAGAGTGGGTAGAGCCCGGAATATGGATTTGGAGTGCCTTTAGGGGAGTAGTTGGAGCGACGGAGTGCCATTAGAGGAATAGTTGGAGCGACGCTGCATTCCAGTCTTGAGTTAGCGAGCGAGGGAAAGATCTACGGTCCCATGAAAAAAAAGAGTGGTGGAAGTGGCGATGGTTGGAGTTCTCTCTCTCTTAGTGGAGTTCTCTCTCTCTCTTAATATGGTGGGGTCAACTCGGACCGTACTCCTGCCCTTCCCGGGAAGTCTCACTCGTCCCAATGGGTCTTTTCTCTAATTGCATCTGGCTAATGTCTCGTCTCTAAACCGGGGGGTAGAGGAGAAGATCAACTAAGCCCTCAGAATGTGGGGGGTATAGGAGAAGGAGAATGGATTCCGAAGAGAGTTCAAAATAGCTTTCAGATCATAGATTCATAAGAGAAGAGAGATCCAATTTCGAATACCGAGGAAGAGAATGCCTACTAGAGAGGGATGGGCTAAGGAACGGGGGAAAAGAAGACGATCAGCACGCCACCTCTACGAAGCATGCCTAGCAAAAGAAGCCAGGGACGGGCACGCAGAGGACTCGGCAGAGTCAAATGAATCTCAGCTCGGCTCAACCTCAACCAATACAAGAACTGGTGCGGTACTATGGCAAGAGACTTCACGTGGACGGTCACACGAGGGCAGAGATCCCTGGCTGCTGAATCTAAGACCAACTCAATGGCATCCGACCGACCTCACGCTCCCTTATTCAACGAAGAAAAGAACTTTAAAAGATAGATCCGATCCGAGGCAAAGGTTCGAATCCCATTTGTCCCATTACTTGAGGTTAGGCGAGGTTAGGCAGAGCAGCGAGATCCATATTCCCTTCATCAACGGTACGGGTTAAGAAGTCGAAGAAAGATGTTCACGTGTCACCAGTTCTCAAGCTCTCGGAAAGAGGCGAGGGGGAAAGAAAAGAAAAGGTTCGGATTTGCCGTACGCTGCAACGGAAACAACTGCAACAGAAAAGTATGGGATTCACAAAGAGGTTATGGAATATGCTCCTTTCCCAACCTTCTCTTCATGCCCGTTCTTCTCGTTCCATGGTTCTGGTACCCTTGCAATTAGAGTTGAAAAAGTTCCGGTAGCAAATTAAGCTTCTTCAGTTCTTTCTCCACGTCGCAAAACTATTCTTATAATTAAATGCGTCCAAAATACTGCTGATGGGTTTTTAGGTAGTCACACGTCGCTGTCGCTCGTCCGTCACTTCTTTTGCTCGTCCCTCTCCCAATAGTTTGACTCGACTTTTTTAATCAATCAATTTAGGAGTCGAGCCCTATCCTTTCGGATACCCTTCCTTAAATCAGACGTCACTATCGTTCGTACCTTTGGGGCCATTTACCTATTCAAAACTACTCAAGATCTAACCATGAACGACTCTTTCTTAGAGTTCATTCCAAGAGTGAATGCGCCCCGAACAGATAATCAAGTGCAATCTCATGCCATCTTAGACTACTATCGGAGCGTACGGCGGCAGGAAGCGCCTGAGTTCGGGCTCGCTTCGGTAGGCAACTCTCCTTACGCAGCTGGCTCCGTACTGCCCTCCTTCCTTCCCTTTCATGTAGGATGGGAACCTGGAAGACCCGACCGTCATGGAGAGGGGCTCGAGAGCGAGAGACACTTTGCTGAATATTGGAGTGAGATGCCTAGTTAGCAGCTCTTCTTGGAGAGAAAGGGGGTGAAGAAAACCAAGAGGATAAAGGAAGAGCCCTAGCACGGTACAGAATGAAACTGAAGAGCAGCTAATAACCAGAAGGAGCGTAGCCTCCTCACGAAATGCTAAATGCTCACTTGAACCTAGAACTGAGGGGCTCGAGCAACTCATAACTTCGTACCAGTAGCGTACTCAAAATGAAACCTTAACCATGACTGCACCCTTCTTCTTCAAGCAAGCCTAGGTCCTAGGAAAGGAAGGAAGGAAGTGCCTCGGGGGTCTGGAATCAAAGGATGATGATAGGCCCAGGTGCGCTATTGGGAATTCACAGAGTATAATAATGAACCTGCTTCTTTCTCTTCAGAGAGAATGGTCTTCCGCAGTCAGCATGTACGCTGGCAGTCCTCTCTTTCAGCAGTGGCAGTGGTTGTAGGAAAGCAAGAGTGAAACTCATTCAATATGGCACTTGAACTTGAAGTCTCTTTTTTTCACTTTATCAGTGCTTTTTATTCATATCCACTTCCGTGCTATTGGGAGAAGTAGAGCTGAGTGCAGCTGCAACAGAGGACTGACTCTGAGTGGAGCTCCCGTGAAGGGGGTATTGAAGATCCATTTCTGGTGGTGTAACTCCGATCATTCAGGTTCTTCGGTTATGGTTCTTTGAGACTGACTACTGATTAATGAGGGAAAAAGAGTTCGTAGCGTAATGCCATGTTAGCAGCAGTTGGAAAGAGTGCCTAGAACGTGCCTCAGCAGCCTCATACTTATATCGGATTCGGCAGCTAACACAAAGAAGCCGTTAGGGAGTGGATCTGAATGCCCTTGCGGAAGACTCAATAGCTCCAGTTGGGTCCTCGTTAATCCGGTCTTGGGATCTCTTCTAATGGAAGAGAGGTGCGGAGCCGGGCCTACTCAATAGTACGGGAAGTGCCGACCCTTGAAGCTTTTCCTATGGAGCAGAACATAGAGCCCTCTATCGCACTGCTTTTACCCTATTGCTCGAGCGCATGTCCTCTTTCCGGAGCCTATTCTTTCTCTTTCTAGAGTGAGAAAAGCCAATGTCAAGGGCTTATCGGACCGGCATGGACCGCCCAACTACCATGGTACGAGCATGACTATTCCTAGGTACGAGATTACTATTGTGATCCTTCTTCTGATTCTGAGTTCGGGAGCGCCTATTCTGAGTTCGGGAGCGAGCCAGTTCGGGAGCCTATGCCTATGAGTTGAGTACTCTCACGGCAGGGGCCAGGTACGGAAAGATCTCCAGGTACGGTTTAGGGATAAGCAGCAGGCGGCAGTCGAGCTCCACTGGCCGGGGCGCCTGTGAATGAACTTGTTCGGTAGTTCGGTTCGGACTGAGTTGAGGCTGGAGCGGGGGAGTGGAGAATGGATAAGGAGAGTAGCCTACCAGCGAACCAACGAGGCATGAGAGCAGTGAGGTCTTGACGGACACCTCTTCAGCCTATGCCCTTCCATCCCTTGTGTCTAGATAGAGAGGGTGGGCTCTTGATAGATAGCGATGCAGGTCCTATAGGAACGTTAGGATGCCGACTCAGTGCACTTTGAGTTGTCTATCGTAGCTCGTCTCGCCGTTACCTTGGATTATCAATACTTAACCCCCGCAGGAGAACCAACCCGTGGCTGTCTCGGCTGTGCGGGAAGTCGGAAGAAGCACTTATCTTGAGGTGGGCTTGCTACTAGCAGTTATCCGCTCCGCACGCACGGCTACCCGTGGGCACGTGCCAGAGGTCCGTCCTTCCCCGGATGGATATGGTCTCACGACGAACCCACGCAAGAAGACGACGAAGCCAGCTCACGTACTAATTAATGGGCGAAGAGACGACGTGCCAAACCTTCCCGTCAAGGGCACTAGAGTCACTTTTATCCGTTGAGCGACGGCCACTCTTGGAATGCTTTCGTCCGGGTGGTGCACTCCCTTCTTTCCGGTATACCGGTATAAATTGCTTGTATAAAGAAAGATCCGCGATCGGCAAAAGCTTTAAAATAACATTATTCTTTACCTTCCGCTCCATTCTTTAGAGTCTGCTTCCTCTTCCGCGCGAGCTCCGACTTAATATAATAGTTGATTCTTTCCGTGGACTCTTTATCTTATCAGACTTAGATTCTTTCCGTGGACTCTCGTTGAAGATCTTGAATAGTCAGTCCCTTACTCGAGGAAGAGATCTTGAATAGTCAAGTCAGTCCCTTACTCGGAAGAGATCTTGAATAGTCAAGTCAGTCCCTTACTCGGCATTGCATTGCATCTGTTGAGATCACCCGATCACTATTGAGAACGAGACGGACCTCGACAGAACGTATATAGATGGTTCGTTCGCACCTAGACAGCCGTAATGTAGAATGTAGGCGTGCAAAGGTTTGAGGTCGTCCAATTCATTTCTCCTATCCTAATCGTGCGAAGGCCCGACTTGAATCGACCCCGCTCCCCGTTAGGCCGGAAGCCCCCGATGCTCTGGGCCTGCTCGTCCATTGAAAGAAAGCGGGACGTGGGGCGAGTGTTCGAGTGAATTCCATGAACGAGGGCGTTCGGACTTGCACCGAATGAGCAGCGAGTAGCTCGAGCTCAGGTTCTGTCGAGCCCTCATAAATGTTGTATTTATACCCTCTCTTGTAGCTCGATAAACTCTTTGAAGGGTTCCTCAAATCGGTTCACTGAACACCCCGTTAATCCGGTCGTCCCTTTCGCTATCTTCTTGTTTAAGGTTTCTAAAGTACCTCTCTTATCTTTCCCTCAGAATCCCATAGGTAATTATAGTTGCTATCCCGTAGTAGGTGGAAGAAGAGATTTTATTTGATATGCCCGTGCTCTTTATCCATAGTCTAATTCAGTGATAAGGGCAACTATCGAGAATAGTCTAATTCAGTGATAAGTGCGACACTCCGTGATAAGGGCAACTATCGAGAATAGTCTAATTCAGTGATAAGTGCGGTGCGACACTGAAAGAAAAGAGCACGGTAAGCCGAATAGAATAGAGATCTTCGGTAAGCCAGAATAGAGATCAGATCTTCATTGGGAGTGGCCGTCGCCAAAGCTGAATGGACGAGACGGGGTGGATCGACGTCGGACTTAGAGTTTCTTAGGCTCTAAATTTGATTGAATTGGTAAATGTCTTGCCATCCGTACAAAACAGACTTAGCATACGATACGTGATTAGGATATTCAGCTAATTGGCTCCGAACCTCACCCAAAGAGTTCATGGAAGTAAGTAGTCCTAACAAAGAGTTCATGGAAGTAAGTAGTCCTAAATAGGAAGACTTTCAAAAGTAATAGTACCCTCAGCAACAGTCTAACATGGCCCAAAAAGAAAGCCATTTACTCTACCGTTCGGTAATACTCCAGCAACCGGTGTGTAGCTATGTCGACAGGATCGACTGTGAGAGGAAAATGCACCTTACATTGTCGCCGCCGGTGTCTTTTCGCTGCATGCACTCATACCTAGTTCCTATCCCCGATTCCCTTCCAGGCGAAGAGAGCTAAACAGAAGAGGATCTCTCTCCTTCATTCAGGACTGTTGCTGCTAAACAGAAGAAGATCTCTCTCCTTCATTCAGGACTGTTGCTGAGGGACGTACGGTACACCGACCTGTTGCTGCGACGTCTGAATATAAGAGTTCATGGCCCGGCCCATACCAATATGGTGAACGACCTGTTGCGTCAGGGCAGACGTAAGGGTATCTTTAATAGGCTCGAGCAAAATGGTATGCGAGAGGGTATCGACAGATAGAGCTCGCAATACTGTAATTTAAGGAGAGGGTATCCTAAGATAGAGCTCGAGC
>JBBMJZ010385531.1:0-15381 GCA_037833815.1 Zingiber zerumbet | reverse complement strand
CTTTTTGATAAATAAAGAAATATATATATATTTTTGGTGTGTGTGTGTGTTTTATAAAAAACGGAAGTTTTTTTTTTTTTTGTTTGTTGTGTGACTGCACATGTGTACTTAAAGGTTCGTGTTCCATTGTTTGATCGGTGGACTTGACTGGATTATATTTAAGTAGCAGTTGGCACGTGGAACAGGGTGGCCTAGTGGTGGCGTGCGGTTCGTGAAGCTAATTGAGCGAGGTCCCATGACTCGAACCGAACCGCACCATGCCTGAGTCGTCGTTCGAAGAAGATGGCCGCTGCGGCTGCGCAGTCTCCGGCGTAGTTAATTGTTCACGTGAAAAACGCCAAAGTCGACCGGTTCAAACTGACCTAAGACTAAGCCCGGCCCGGGAGACACGACGCGGGTCATCGTCACCGTCCACAGTGTTCAGTAATCCGCCTCCTTCCTTTTGCTTTCGTATTTAAATTTGGAATTAACAAAATTGATCGTAAAATAAATTAAAGTAATATTTTCAAATAAACAAAATTTAAATTATTAAAAATAATTTAATTCCCACAGATAAAAAAAATAAGGTTACAACTCAAAATAATACCCTTATTTTCATTATCCATGTTAAAAAAATATTAAAAAGAACTTTTCATTCTAAAAATATTTTTATTCTAAATTATTATAGCAATAATAATCTTAATCAAAAATATTGAAAACAATATTTATTAAAACTACTTTAATTAATTTTAAAAAATAATGTTAGTTAAAACTATTTTAGTATTGATTAAAAGTGTTTTAACTTTATCCAAATTACTCCAACTTTATTAAAATTGTTCCACTTAAGTCAAAACTAATTCAACAATCATAATAATTTTAATTAAAATATTATAATATGAAACAGTTATAGTTAAAAATAATGGATGGGTTTTATTTTATGTATTATACATTTTTCATCGTCAAAGTCTACGTTTACAGCATCTGACCAAGTCTTAATTAGAATTCTCACCTTCTTCCGTTTGACGCTTCTTCACAATTCGACCCACTCCGGTTGGACCGTTGAACCGGTCGGCTAATGATTAATGAAAATTATTTTATCGGAAAAATTGAAAGAACAGTCCCTTATTTCCATTTTAAAAATATTAAAAGGTTGTCATCATATTTTTATTAAAATGAAATAGAATTAGATATTATTTTATAATAATAAAAATAAAGGTAATCTTTTATTTTGAGAAAAAAAAAATGTGTCAAAAGCTATTATATTTTGAAAAAAATACCATAGTTCAACATATTTGTATTTAAAAATAATTTTATTATAATATTATTATAGTAACTATGGTTATATTTTTATATCTCTACAATGTGAAATTTCTAACTTACTGTAACTATGGTTATAATTTCAATAAAATTCAGTAAAAAATGTTTTTATATATAAGAATTTTGATTAATTTAAAATAATTTTATTTTAGTAGTAGTAACGGTATTTATTATTATTTCTGAATAAATATATTTTAAAAATAAAAAAATAAGATCGAGATGATTTTTTTTTAGTATTTTTGTCCGATTTTATTATAATGGATAATATTTTAATTAAAGCGGATTTCTCCGGTCCGGTCCGGTCCGGTCCGGACCTCCTTTTGGAAAAAGCTTCCAAAATCCGCTTCCTCTTCCGCCCGCGTTTCCGTCGCCCGTCCGCGGTCCGCGCCCCCTTTTTCTTCTTCTTTCCTTCTTTATCTTCCCCTCGATTTAAAACCCTCTCTGCGCCGGCTGCCGCCATCGATCCAATTGCCCTCCCTTCTCCTCCATGCGGTAGCCACCGGCGATGTCGCTCCTCTCCGCCGCCGCCGCCGCCGCTGCCGCGGTCGCGGTGGCCGTGACCCTTTCTGTGGTCCTTGCTCCTGCCCCGGCAGGCGCCACCGGCTCCGCCTCCACCATCGCCATCGTGGCCGACTACAGGATCGTCTGCGGTGTGTCCTCAGGCTCCGTCCGCAGCGTCCGCTGCGCCCGACCAGGCGATGGCGCATCGTCCTTCCCCATCCTGCCCAATATCTCCTTCCGTTCCATCTCCGGTGGCAGCGCCACTCTCTGCGGACTGAGGGACGACGGCGCCGCCTTCTTCTGCTGGAACGCATCGGATTCTTCCTCTTCGGGGTTACGCCCGAAGCGCGTCTATAACGGCCCCTCCGCCCTCGAGGAACTCGCCGTTGGTGGGGCCCAGATCGCCGGCAGCGGTCTCAACGGCTCTGGCATCCGGTCGTGGCGACCGAGAGGCCAATTCGTTCCCCCCGACAACGGTTCTTACCACTCCCTCACCTCCGGCCTCTCCTTTACTTGCGCCGTGAATGCTAACAGCTCCGTACGCTGTTGGGGACCTAGTGGCCATCGTATCGAAACCGCCTTCGCGCCTTACAACATATCGAGCATATACGCCGGCGATTCCGACGCTTGCGGCATCGGCACCGACGGTCGCGTGATATGCAGCAACAACTCCCTATGGCCTCCTTCCCTTGGATCAGCGTTCGAGTTCAGTAGCTTCGCGCTAGGTTCGAGCCACGCCTGCGCTGTCAGGCGAACCGGCGGCACGGTGGTCTGCTGGGAAGGAGACACGCGCCGTGAGTACGCACCAGTGAACACGACTGCCTTCCAGTTAATCGTCGCCGGTGGCAATCTTACCTGCGGCCTAACGGCGGCGAACTTTGGTGTGCTTTTTTGCTGGGGAACGAACAGTAGCAACCTTGAGGTGAGGAGGCTTCCTTTCTCAGATCTTCTACCTGGAATTTGCACAGCCAACGAGAGTTCTTGCAGTTGCGGGCTGTTCCCCAATTCGGGAACCCTGTGCTCGGGCTCTAGAGTTATATGCAATCGCTGCGATAATCAAACCCAACAATCAACCCCGCCTCCTCTATTTCCGCCACAGCCGTCGCCGCCGCCTCCTTCATCCTCTTCAAGGAGGATTAATAGGGGGTGGCTAGCGTTCGCAATCGTTGGGTCGGTCGGTACATTTGCTGGCTTCTGCTCCATCGTCTACTGCATATGGCTTGGTATTTGCAGGCGCAAGAAAGTCCACAACTCCGTTCAACCAACGATTATAGCCTCAGCAAACGGGGGGCCTCACACCGGGCATTCCTCTGCGGCGGGTGGCCTATCAACGAGCCCCTTCGGGTCGCCTTCCGCTTCGCGGTCACGAATCTTCCGGCGCCAGGGTTCGCGGGTGATGAGACGGCAGAGGAGCGGTCCGTCCTCGTTTAAGGACCGGGCGGAGGAGTTCAGCTTCGTGGAGCTCGCCGCCGCCACCAACAACTTCTCCTTCGAGACCAAAATCGGGGGCGGCAGCTTCGGCACCGTGTATAAGGGGAAGCTTGCCGACGGGCGGGAGGTAGCGATCAAGCGGAGCGAGTCGGGGCCGCGGACGAAGAGGTTCCAGGATAAGGAGAGCGCTTTCCAGTCGGAGCTTGCCTTCCTCTCTCGCCTCCACCACAAGCATCTGGTGGCCTTGGTGGGCTACTGCGAGCAGGAGGAGGAGCGCCTCCTGGTCTACGAGTACATGAAAAATGGAGCTCTCTACGACCATCTCCACCCGAAGAACGGCGAAGAATCCAGCGTATTGAACTCATGGAAGATGAGAATCAAGGTGCTCCTCGACGCGGCGCGGGGGATAGAGTACCTCCACAACTACGCCGTGCCGCCGATCATACACCGCGACATCAAATCCTCCAACATTTTGCTCGACGCTAACTGGGTCGCCCGGGTGTCGGACTTCGGCCTCTCCATGATGGGGCCAGAGACCGAGGGCGGCCATCTCTCGATGAGGGCGGCGGGCACCGTCGGTTACATGGACCCCGAGTACTACGGCTTCCAGCATTTGACCGTCAAAAGCGACGTCTACGGCTTCGGAGTCGTGATGCTCGAGGTCCTCACCGGCCGGAGGGCCATCTTCAAGGACGATGACGGGAACCCGACCAGCGTCGTCGATTACGCTGTGCCTTTCGTTTTAGCCGGTGACGTTGGCCCGGTGCTCGACGTGCGAATCGAGCTGCCGTCGCTGCAGGAGGCCGAGGCGGTGGAGCTGGTGGCCTACACCGCCGTCCACTGCGTCAACCTAGAAGGCAAGGAACGACCGAGCATGACCGACATCGTCGCCAATCTCGAGAGCGCGCTGGCTCTCTGCGAGGAGAGCCATGACGGCATTTCCAGCGCCAGCATCTCTCTTGCTTCGGTAGATTGAGCTTAAAAATATGATTTTTCCCCTCGATTCTTCATTTTAATTTTGTATATGTTTATTCCTTCTTCTAATCTGTAAATGCATTCTTCCAATTTCATAGTTTTTTTAGACATGAAAAGATTTCAGAATTGAACAAGAGGAGTACCAACATCTGTTCCATGATTCGCAAATTGCAACTCCACTGTTCTGTTCTTTGTTGTAGGTCTGAAGAGAAGACAAAGAAGTCTGCTTCAGAAAGAGTTGGAAAGTTGTGGAAAAGTGTCCTTTTCAATGCTTAGTTTGAATGCTCGCGTTGACTGTAGTAGCCTCTTCCAGACTTCACACATCTTTTCTCCAGCTTGAACTTGAAGGCTGATTTATCTCCCCCGCTAGATAGCAAAAGGTCAGTTTGATTTCTGCTCTTCCAAGTTTGACTTCAAACTTTCACGTTTGTGGCTCTTAAATCTTCATCAAATGCTTTGTTAGACTAATTCAAAGTTATTTCCTTTTGCTAAAAATTCTTGTCTATGACTGAATTGGTTGTTGATACAGGTAGGAAATCTTTCACATTATACAAATATTCTTAATATAAAATTTCTGCTTCACTAGTTGACAGCCCTACCTGCAATAACATTACATCTCCCTCAAACAAAACAAAGCAAAGTGGCAGCTTAAGCTCCACCGTCACACACACATTTAGTTCTATAATCAAACTATCAAACAAAGCAGGTAAAACTTTCTGGTAGATTCTGCAAACATTTTGTCTTTACATCTACTCCTCTTTTGCGTTCATAACTTCACTTTTTTTAAAAAAAAGGAAAAAGGAAACAAACAGAAGAATACAATGTTAAGAAAGGTTTTGATCCCCCTTATTTAATTTTGGTGGTCTAGTATTGTTTTATTTTCCCTCCAAATTAAAAACTTTCATCAGCTTCATGGTGTTCAAGTATTGAATTTGTTTAACTACATTCAATTATCTTATCTACCCAACACTATAAGAAAAATCCTAAATTAGCAACCGAATCTTTAATTTCATCGTTAAATTAATGACAGAATATTAATTTCGTAGCTAAAATAGTAACGGATTTAGTCACTATTTTAGCATCCGAATTAATTTTCATCGCTAGTTTAGCGATCGAGTTAATTTCAGTCACTAATTCGTTAATTCCCTCTATTGCTTTCCCAAATTCCCGTTGTTTATCACTTCTCCGATCACCTGGAGGCCACGCCATTTCAAAGCAATCGAACCAAACCTAAACCGGTTGAACCATGGATCACGTTGCGAGGCCGAAGGCAAACAAAGAGAGTTTCAAAAGTGAGCACCGATCTAGAACAAAAGCGAATCTGGGAAGGGGGAAGCAAATACATGCTCATCGTCGGACTCCTGGGTTCGAGCCCATCCCATTTCCTAGTTGCATTCCTAACTCATACCCTCTTGATCACTTTCTACGATGGAGGATTCCGGTCACTAGAGAGGTCCTTGTGTCTAGGGCTATTTCTTCTGGTCTGGAGCAGGGTTGGGGGGTTGTTCTAGGATGACACGGACCCTTCGCTAGGAAAAATGGCAAAAGTGGAACGGGAGCTAATTGTTAGAGGCTACTGCACATGGCAGTTACTTATAGATAGTGCAGTGCTTGCATTTTCTGCACTTACTCCACGTAGTGCAGTCTGAAAAAAACTGCTGATATGCTCCCTATATATGGCATCCAAGAGAAGCACAAAAGAGATTGATGCACTTAAGAATTTTCCGCAAGAACATCCATAGACTAGGAGGGATATGGTTCGTGAAACCTTCAAGGAAAGTTCGTCGTAATCGTCTTTGTGATGGAAAGTGCAAACGAGAACAACCAAGAAGAATCGAAATTTGCGGGAGATTACTGTAAATTTTTACAGGCTTCGCTTTGTATGCTATATGTCATGTATTTAGAATTTACCAAACTAATTTGGAGAAATCAAGCTGATTATGTTAACTCAAGATAATTTGACATCCATAAATTTAACCTTACGATGACTCAAGCTAATTTATCAATTTTCTATTGAAAAAAATACATAATTAGCTACAACCTATATACTTAACTGAGTGTCTTTTAAATCTATTTCATCTACTCTATATGAACGTTGGACAAATATAAAACCATATTTAAGTAATCTGAGACCTTAGAGGTTAGCCGCTTATGTTCATGATAAGACTCATAGATATGAAAAATTATGATCCATAGGTAAGAAGTGTATCTTTATAAGGTATTCTGATATTTCTAAGGGTTATGTTTATTGGGTTGCAATGTTGAAAACAAAGTCTCACATTGAAAATACATGACAAAGATCATATATTTATAAGAGAAAGATATCTCCATTGGTATGAGACATTTTGGTTAGAGCTCAAAAACTAAACCATAAGGGTTTATGCCTAAAGTGGATAATATTATGTAATTATGGAGATATCTAAATTCCTTTTGGTCCTAACAATGTCTTCATTAGTGAGCAACAAGATTAAACCATCTATGAAATATAGTCAAGAGATGTTACTTTTCTCAAAACTGAATTCCTAATAAGAGGTGAAGTTGATAAGACAATTCCTTTATTTGCAATAGAGGAGAAGGATAATATATATATATATATATTTTATCAATGGACGAGGTATCACAAGATATGCCTAAATCTAGTTAATCCACTGGGAGTGATTTAATAATTAATAGGATGGTTTCTCAACAGTTCTACGAAGAAGCAGTCGTAAGATTATTTCTCAAAGAATGTTTGATATTGAGAATGAGGCATTAATAATTTTCTCAATTGACGATAAGAAATCTCGAACGGTTGAGGAAGTATTAAGATGATCAGTTAAAGAAAAATGGAAAACTAAATGGATGAGGAAATGAAGTTTATGAGAAAGAATCAAGTTTGAGATTTAATCGATTTTCCTTCAGGCCAAAGGGCTATTGGGAATAAGTGGATTCTCAAAATTAAGAGAAAAAGTAGATGAATTGATTAATTGATACAAAGCTCGGCTGGTTATAAAAGGATATACCAAAATGGAGGGTATTGATTTTGGAAAGATATTTCCCCCTGTTGTGAAGTTTATGTCAATATGTGTCATCTTAGCTATAATAGCACATTTTGATTTGGAATTACATCAGATGGATGTAAAAACGTCTTTCTTTAATGGTAATGAGGAAATATATGTGACACAACTAGAATGTTACATTGCTAAAAGTCAAGAGAACAAAGTATGTAGATTTAATGAAGTTATTTTATTTTATGGTTTTGAAATGATAAATGAGGATCATTGTGTTTACCTAAGAAAGGAGAAAGGAAAGTTTGCCATGTTATCATTATATGTTGATAATATGTTAATAGCTGGAAATGATATGAAGTTTGCAATAGAAGTAAAATCATGACTTTCATCACAATTTGACATAATAGATATGAGAGAAGCTAAGTACATCTTAGGAGTAAAGATCATTAGAAATCGAGCAAAAATATTTTTGGTTTGTCTCAAGAGGCTTATATCACTAAGATGCTACAATACTTCAATATGTTAGATTGCAATATTAAACAAACACTTGTAGCGAAAGATATTATTTTAAGCAAAAGTATGTATCCCAAGACTTCTGAAGAAATAGTTGAAATGAAGAAAAAACCATATGTAGTGTCATTGATAGTTTGATGTACACTATATATGTTGTGTACTTGTCCTGATATTAGCTATGCTATTGACTTAGTTAGCCGTTTTTAGTTAAATCCAAGATTGAGATACTAAAAAGCAGTAAAAAGGATATTTAGATATCTCAAAGGGACAACAGATTATTATCTCTATTTCCAATGATCAAATATAAGCCTGAAGGGATATACAGATGTAGATTGGGAAGGAAACCTTAATAACAGAAAATCCACATCTAGCTATATCTTTTTGCTGAATGGTAGCACCATCTCATATAACAACAAGAAACAGACTTGTGTAGCGCCATCGGCAATGGAAGCTGAGTATGTGTCTTGCACAGTGGCTATGCAAGAAGCTATCTGGTTAAGAAGGTTCCTGAAGCATCTAAAGATTGTTAAGGACAGTGGGAGTCCAATTGCAGTGTACTATGACAATCAAGCTGCTATAGTTTTTTCCAAGAATCCTAAATATTACAGCAAAGATAAGTATATAGAAATTAAATATAACTTTATAAGGGATCCATTGACAATAAAAAGATAATTCTTGAGTGTATCCCGATACGTGGTATGCTTGCAGATCTTTTTACTAAGCCATTGACCAAAGAGTTATTTTAAGGATATGTAAAGTCTTTGGGACTTCATAGAATATAACACTTTGTAAAGACAATTGGATATATGAAAATGTTATAATATATTCAGTGTATATGTCGTTGTTATATTTTTTGATAAACTCTCAATAAACATGTTGGCAGGTGGATATTGATCCGCTCACGTGGATAATAATCTCTATTTATTAAGTATAAATAGAGGTAAGACTATTATTTGTGGGAAAACTTATGTAGTTGTGAATAAAGGCATACCCATAAGTTAGATCACCTTGATAGTTGTGTCAAGATGAGATCATTTATGTATTATAATGATAGGAGTAAATAAACTCGCCATTTACTAAACCTATTAAAGGCAAGATTAGAATTCATGAATTGAATTTAGGATTAGACATTATGTTGGATCGAGACTCATGTGAGAGGTGGGGTGAATCACATGGTTTTGAAAAAATTCTTTTAATTTTAAAATCAAAGTAAATAAGCACAGTGGAAATAAGAACAGAAACATACAACGATAAGAACGCAAGCGATTTTACTTAGTTTGGAGCCTTCTATGACTCATACTCTAAGACCCAGGTCCCGCAGACCTATCGACGTGTAATCCACTAATAACCTCTTCCTGAACCGTCGGAAGAGGAGATTGAGTATAAAAGAATAGGACAAAGTATAACATGCTACACTTTTCCTTTTACAATATTTAAGTACAATCTTAAAACTTATTACTCAACACTTTCGAAGATGACCGAATCTCGCTCAGTGTTGGATGGCTTCTCAGTGGCAGTCGAATGCAGTAACATTGTAATGGAGCAACATTAGGAAGCCGGAACAGTCAGAACTTCAAATGGATCGTAGAAGCTCGTAGAAGAGTTGGTGAAGGAGGCTTGGTCAAGCATCACTTTTATGGAGTGTGGAAGGCGTCTTCCATAGCCTTGAAGACTCTTTTAATGCAAAAAATCTGCTCTCGAACAGCTCGCTCCTTATCGTCGACGAAGTCTATTTTTATCCGTTGGAAGGTGCCTTCCAAGCCTTAGAAGGTGCTTTCTATGAACAGTACTCAAGGCGCATTTTGTCGCCTGGAAGGTGCCTTGGGTACTGTTCACCCGAGGCCTTTTATGCTTCCTTTGCCTTGACAATATGTTAGTCTAACATAAACATATTTAACCTACAAAACAAGATTAGCACAATAATGATATGATTAATTTATGACTTAGACCCTGCCCTCCAAACCAGAATTTAGTCAGGGTCTCAATTTAGGTTTTTAAAATGGACTTAAATTGGACCGATACCTATTGTCCTCTTAACCGGGATGCATCCTCATAGAGTCACTCTCCTCCAGTGACTTACCTCCACTTACCTACCATACATTTGGTTATTCAGACCTGTTTGTACTTTTTTTTGGCCTTGCTTAGTATCTGACCAAGTTAATCTACTAAAACTTACCTGCCTATCCTTTGATTAGTACTTACCCTTGCTAGTCATCTAATCCTGACTAGACTTTTCTCTTCTAAACATCAAGTCCTATTTGAATCAACCATTGGTTAAACTGACCAGACTTAGGTACATTGTCAAACATTGAAACCCTAAAGGTCGATTGCACCAACAATCTTTCCCTTAATCCACTAATAAACTCTTCCAGAATTACCAGAAGAGAGGATCGAGTACAAAAAGAATAGGATAAAGTGTAACATGCTACACTTTTCCTTTTACAATATTTAAGTACAATATTGAAACTCGTTAGCCAACACTTTCAAAGATGACTGGATCACACTCGGTGTTGGACGGTTTCTCAGCGACAGTTGGACGCAGCAACGTCATAGCGGAGCAACAATAGAAAGTCGGAGCAGTTGGAACTTCAAATAGACACGTAGAAGCTCGTAGAAGAGTTAGTGAAGAAGGCTTGGTCAAGTAGCACCTTTATAGAGTGTGGAAGGCGCCTTTCATGGCCTTGAAGGCTCCTCTAATGTTTAAAATTTGATCCTGAACAGCTCGCTTCTTATTGTCGACGAAGTCTATTTTTATCCATTGGAAGGAGCTTTCTAAGCCTTCGAAGATGCCTTCTATGAACAATACTCAATGCGCCTTTCATCGCCTAGAAGGCTTCTCAGGTACTGTTCACCCGAGGTCTTTTATCCTTCCTTTACCCTGCAAAATGTGTTAGTCTAACATAAAAATATTTAACCTGTAAAACAAGGTTAACACAATAACGATATGATTACTTTATGACTTGGACCCTGTTCTCCAGGCTAGGATCTAGTCAGGGTTTCAATTTAGGTTTTCAAAATGGACATAAATTGGATTGACACCTACTGCTCTTCAACCGAGACGCGTCCTCACTAAGTCACTCTCCTCCAATGACTTATCTTCGCTTACCAAGTGTCGCGTTACCTCCTCCACGTCTAATCTAACCCACCAAGTCTTTCTTCCAGAATTGCACATCCGGTGTTCCTCCCTTCGAAAATTGAACATCTCAACCTTCTGCTAGAATCCCACATATGGACTTTACCAATCAGTAATCACACATCCCGACTGAACTTCCTGCTTGGTGTCAGGTCATCTTGACCCGTCAAGTTAGTCAACCCTGCACACTTAGTAACAAGATTAGATCAACAACACATCTAACTTTAATCATATTTGCCATTCATCAAAACTCAGATTTGATCATCGGTGTCAAATGCACCAACAACACCCTCGTATATGTCCTTAATTTGTTTAATATATGTTACGCTAACACCTCTCTTTTTTAGAATTCTTCATATAATTTCTTTTGGGAATCTATCATAAACTTTTTCTAAGGCAACGAATACCACGTGCAAATCTTATTTTTGCTCTCAATGTTTTTTAATTAATTGTCTAAATCTTTCTATCCTTCTTCCTAACCATAAGAAAGTCAATTGTGATTTATTATTCTCACTTTTAAATATGATTAAGTGTTCTTCTATTTTATTAAAAAAATGTATTAGCTAATATGAGGTCATATGCTATTGTAAAATCTAATATAGTTTTCTTTCTTTATTTCTCATGCTAAACCCATACCCCCTCACACACCTTCTCATATTTCTCATTTTTCACTCTGATATACTCATTTAGATCATCTTCTATTAAAATCATTTTATTTAGCGGACCATTTAGTGGAATATTTTATAATCCAACTTACGATGCCTATATATTAATTATGTTCATAATTTTTTTTGTTGTGATTATCTTAAAGGCCATCAAATTAAAAAATTTAGACAATAATGAATTCAATAATAAACTTGGTTGGAAGGAGGATATAGTGAGAAATAATAATATTCTTTGATAAATTTATTCTAAAAGTATTTTTTTGATAAGTTGCTATATTTATAATTATAATGGTTAATTTTAAAAATTGAGATTTGCTAGGGGTTTCTGAGAAACACGTTTGCAATTTACAAGTCAATTTATCCTTATTCAGGTGGATCAATGTTAATTGTGTGAATTCTCAGTGGTTTTATACAAAAGAACTTTCCGTACATTGTGCTGCTGCTGGAGCCAAAATTGGCGGCAACGCCAAAGAATTCAGAATGCCAACCAGTACGCTATAAAAACAAACCTTTATTTCATTTTTCCCGCTCTATTCCGATTTTTTTTTTTTCTTCCCACCCTTTGCGCTAGTCGATCGCCACTTCACCCTTCTTCTTTGCTGCGATTCCAAGTTCCAACCCCAAGGTTTTGGCCGATGGAAGAAGGCTCCGAGGGCAATTTCTTACTACACGATCAATCCTCCTCTCCGCTTCCAGAGCCCAAGCTGAGGCGTCTCAGGAAAGTATCGCAGTTTGGCCTTTGCAGCTCCCCTGCTGTTCCTGATCCTACTAAGCACCCTTGGAACCTCCGGAAACGACCGTGATGCTGAATTTTGAGGAGCCGGTTCCCGAATCAGATGTAATCGGGATGGAGATACACCCGGAGATCGAGCTTGACCCTTTCTTCTCGGATCTGAATCAACTGGACTACTGGAGGCGAAAAGAACAGAAATTGGAAGAGAGGAAGAGGATTTTGTCTGGGGTGGGGGGAGTGGTTGCGCTCCGGCAGACGAGATAAATGATGGAATTGAAAAATGCGAAATCTGCGAAGAAAAGACTGATTTTGGAGGGAGAATGTTAGAATACGAAGCGAAAATCCAGCTAGAAGCCCGAAGAATCATCACGGGAGAAGAGAAAGCTTAAAAAGGTAGATTAGTCAATGTAATACGCACTTCAAAAATATGTAGGTGGGTGATTTTTTTTTTAAAATTTATTTTATCCTGACGAGCAGGAGCGAGAGGCTCAGTTGGTTCAAATTCACGCTGAATCACAACGGTTGTTGCATGGTGTGCATCACATACCTAATTATTATTGCCTTTTTTTCCTTTTGGTCTTTTGTCTTCAAGTTTTGTGCCATTCAATAAATATGTTTTTTTTTTTGCTTCCACAAACAAACACCATGGCAGAAGCCAGAGACGCTTCTTTTAAGCTTGTTCCGGTTGTTCAGAGGCCCATATCATCTGTTTTAGAGAAGATCAGGCTCAGGAAAATTGAGGTCTTCAAACAATAAGCGTATTTTTGCAAATTATTGCTAAATGTCGCCATAACAATAAGATTTGTAGCTAAATGTGCTGTTGCTGACAGATCTAGTGTTGTCAATCATTCTGAATCTATTGATGACACCACAAATTGCAAGGCTGATATCTACCATGATAGTGAAGTTACAATGCCCGAGAGTAAGAAGGAATATGATGCAGGTTTGGAAGAGGTAGTTCTCACACTTTTGTTAGCAATTCATTGTTGATTCAAGGATTCATCATTATTCAATTAACATAAATGGAAGTTGAGATGAGTATGGGGTTTCTAGAATAAACTTCCACATGATGAAGAATATCTAGACACAGAAGGTGGAGGGATCACAACACATGGCAGAGATGGTCTTGTAATCAGGTACACTTTAATCAGGTACACTTTTTCTTTTCTTTTGGTAGTCTCACAAATTGTTGTATGATTTCAATATCTCATCATCAATTTGTTATCAAAATGCTACATTCATTCTTGACTTGAGGATTGTACTTGAAGCTATACTTAATAGTTCCGGATTATAGCAACAACAATATTCATATAAGTGGTGTTGATATGTAAATACCAAATGCATCACACTTATGTGTTACACTTGCATAGGGCAATAATTGAGCCGAGCTTGACTATATCCAAGCTTGTTCATTTATGTAGCAAGATTGTTTATTTAAATCTTAGGTTGGGCTTCCTATATTTTTGTGTTTCAACAATTTCATCTCAAACTTGGGTTTTTTATTAAACTCAACTATAAATGCCATTGTTTATATTTAATTAAAACATTAATTTAATCAATCAAATGCATATTTATTTCTTAATTTTTAACATGTTAGAAATAATTTAAAATTATAAAACATTATCATGTAATATATTTATTTTATGTATTTTAATAAATTATAAATGAACAAAATCATAATCAAGATTTAGATAAGTTAATAAGTAACTTTGTTGATAAATTATTCATGTGCCTTATTCATGAATGTTAATGAATCGAGTGTTAAAGTTTTTTCATTTGCATATATTTTGCATACTATTGAGCGAATATAAATGGAGTTATTTCAAGGCAAAATTTTGAGTCATGTCGAAGTTTCTATTTTTGACTACAACGATACTATTTTGATAGTGTCGATGTTTCGATGCATGGTTTTGGTAATGAATTAGAGTTGAAGAAGGAAGAAGATAAATTATAGAAAAGCAACATTGTCTATGCTAATATGGTTTTAAATCTTGTATCATGCCGAGTGAAATGATCGAATCATATTATTATGGTAAAATACCAAAACTTGATACAACCTAGCACATACAATGCCTCCTTTTGGTTCATCTCCTTCCTCCTTCAACTTTCAATCTTGTATCATGTCGGGTGAAATGGTCGAAATATATCATTGTGGTAAATTACCATTCAATACCCACAATGTTGTTAGGATCCTTGATGGCTCGGCTAGAGAGGGGGGTGTGAATAGCCGCCCCAATTTCTCACGTTTCTTCCTACACTTAGGGTTAGCGCAGCGGAAAAACAAGAAAGAAACTAAAGAGAAGAGAGACAAACCATATAACGAGGTTCGGAGATAAACTCCTACTCCTCGGCGTGTCCGTAAGGTGGACGAAGCCTAGTCAATCCGTCGGTGGATGAGTCCCCGGAAAACCGGCTAAATATAAGCTCCTTGTGGGTGGAGAAACCTCGCCACAAACTTGCAACAACAAGAAATACAATGAGAAAGACAAGAACAATGTACAAACACTAACTCGCCTTCTCGTCGACTGTCGATGAAGCAGCAGCTTCTCGGATTCAACCTCAGCAGCAACAGCAACTGATCAGTTGGTCCCAGCCGAGTGGAAGCTCACGAAAAGCTTCAGTGCGTCACGAGCTCAACAAAGCTCAACAGCAGAACTTGCAGCAGCAAGAAGAAAAGGCAGGAAGAAGAAGAATTTGCGCAGCAGCCGCAGCCCCTTTTATTCCTGTGAAAGAGAAGAGCAGGAAACTAGCCGTTGCGTCGCAACGGCTAGAACACTGATCGGTCTGCAGACCGATCAGGTGTCGCGATCCAAGCCCTGATCGGTCAGCAGACCGATCAAGGAAGAAGCAAAAGCTTCTGTTCCGTCCCTGATTGGTCCACGGACCGATCAGGAAAGCTCCTGATCGGTCCACGGACCGATCAGGAAAGCTCCTGATCGGTCCACGGACCGATCAGGAAAGCTCCTGATCGGTCCACAGACCGATCAGGAGACTCACAGTGGCGATCGCTGCCTTCTGAGCTACTGTTCGCTCACTGATCGGTCACCAGACCGATCAGTGAGTTCACAGTATCACTGGATCGGTCTGGTGACCGATCCAGAGCTTGGTTTTTGCCCAAACCAAGTCCCAAGTCTCCCAAACCAA